>VDFB02214025.1:0-17164 GCA_007258455.2 Sequoia sempervirens
TTTGACCTCCAAAATTCATGTTTTTATTATTTTTTTCAAAAAACAAATTCTGACCCATTTTCTTATTTTTCCTAATGAACAAAACCCATGTCTTGAAATTTTCAAAATTGATTTTTGATTTTTACACCGACACTTCCGGAGGCCATAACTTGACTCGGGTGTCCGTTTGAGCTGAAATTTGACGGGTGGTTGCGTTACGAGATAACAAGTGGATTTCCAATTGGTATCATTGAAAGCCGTTGGAACCCGTTTTGACCCATTTTCGGGGCCTCAAACTTTCATCTTGACCCTCAAAATCCCAATTTAGTGTTTTTTTCCAGCATTTTGAAAAATTGTTTACGCTCATAATTCAAAATGAATATCTCAAATTTGGGATGTTAGTTGGCAATTCATCCTATCTCAATATTGGGTATTTCTTGGAAAAAATTTGGACTCCCAAAAGTCTATCCATGAGGTTTCCTAAAATGATAAAATTCGACAATTTTTGAAAATTGCCAAATCGGGAAAAATCTGATTGTCAACACCTTACGCCCTTTTAAACCCCGGAACTCGATGTAGAATCAATCCAATCATATATTTCACTCTTCAATCCAATCCTCATCTGAGCTTTAATCTTATCCCAATTTGAGCTTAACCAAACCCCTAATATGAGCTTTCGTCCATCTACAATCCAAATCTTTGGATATCAAACCAAATCTTAAGATCCTTCTCTCCATCTCACATCTCAATCTTCTCCTCATCTTTTCCATGTTGCACAAATAACCTAATCAAATCCTTGGTCTTGTCCCCAGTCTCGTTACCAGCCTTGACCCATCATCATCATCATCCATTAGTATCCTTCCCTATCCCTTTGGTGTTGTTTTGGGATGTATCCTTCCCTCATCAACAACACTTTCATCCTCATCATTGGGAGGTATTCTTCCCTATCCTTTTGTGGTATTTTGGGATGTATCCTTCCCTCATCAATACCACTCATTGGGATGTATCCTTCCCTATCCTCATTGACAACACTCCATCCATCATCAACCCATTTTGGCATGTACCTTGACTGGGGCAACATCACCTTTTTTCCTCAAATCCATTTGTGCTTCATCCATCTCCATATCACTTACTCTCTTACCCATCACCTTGCATCATCTTCCTCATCTCCCCTTGCATCACATCATCTATTTCGAGAGCACACACGTGTTCTCTTCAGCATATGTCCTCTCTCGAGGGGCATCCTCAATCCCTACTCTTCATCTTCACCCCATCATCTTCCTTCCTAGTCATCCTTTGATGGTAGGGCATCTCCAATCTAACCATCTTCTTCTAGGTTCTATGTTACCCAATATTCTTTGGAAATGATGCTACTTCATAACACCACCATCAAAGAGGGGAAAATATTAGACGTAAATTGGACATAGTTGTAGATTTGCCACTTTTCATCTAAACATCCTCTTATCCAGGAGTTAATTCATTAATATTACTATTATTTAATTAATATATAGTCTGCCAAATCCTAAAGGGTATTTAATTAACTAATTAAAATACCTTACTATAATCCTTTTCATCAGATGATTAAAATATTTTTAATTCCTCACATGCCATTTCATCTAATCCTAATCCATTTCCCTAATCTCTTTGTGGATGTACATGCTTAATCCTTGATTAGGATGTGTCACATCTGCTTTTGCAGAGTTGATTTTTAATCTAATTAACCCCTAATTTATCATCTAATTGTGATTTAGATCCAAACTCATTAGTACCTTGGTCGGCCTCCTACCCCAAGGAATTTTTAATTCCTTTTTATTTATCCTAGATTCCCCTCTTTTATATGTGAATTCTTGATTCATTCCATCCTCCAAGGCTTCTAGAACCTTGGACTTGTCACAATCTTACATGTGACCAAGTCCCACCTTTTGACCCACCTTTTACCCTTTGGAATCTTCTTAAGAATGTGAATTTTAATTTG
Source organism: Sequoia sempervirens (assembly GCA_007258455.2). NCBI lineage: Eukaryota > Viridiplantae > Streptophyta > Pinopsida > Cupressales > Cupressaceae > Sequoia > Sequoia sempervirens. The sequence goes on from VDFB02214025.1 coordinate 1,955, forward strand.
CATTTATATCTAACCACTCCTTACATGTAGATTTTTTGAGATTCCAAAATTCCTCAAATGTCCCTTTCACTCCCACTTGGGGACAAGAAATCCCTTTTTGTGGAAATCTTCTCACTCCCCAAGGTGCTTGTCCTTCCTCCACCTCATGTACCTTTTTGACACCTCATTTACACCTCATCTTCTCTTGGACACTTCACCATCCACATGTCAAGATGTGAGGGTTTGTGAGTCCTCAACTCACCTTAGCCCTTCATCTTGGCCTTGGTGGATAAATCCAAACCATTGAATTCTCTAGAGAATTCAAGTTCTCCTATAAATACCCCCTCCTCAAGGGCATTTTCAACACTTTTGGATTTGAGCAACCTTATGCTGCCAATTTGCTTTCTCAATCATTTTACCATCATCTAGCTATCCATTCTAATCATCTTGCACATCCAATCTTGCATTTAGTCACTCAAGGAGCCATCTAAGGAGCACACAAAATCATCCCAAGCAAGGGCCAATCAAGGAGACATCAACAGAAAGGAAGGTGAAATCATTTGTATCTTATTTTGTCCATTTTCCTTATTGTTTTATCACTCCTTTGGCTAATCTTGAGGTTTCCTTGGTCTTTTATCACTTGCATTTTTCAGTTATTTTGCACGTTAGAGTAGGATAAAATTCTTAGGTTCACAGGTACTACTCTTGATTTTGTTGGCACCTACTAGAGACCCAATGTAATGCTCAGACTTTTGTATGTCTTAAGTATTTTGTTATCAAATTTGTAGTTTTTACTATGCATCATGAGTTGCGTAGATCATTCTTGTGTATGTTTCTTTGAGTGTTTTTCAATGTTTCAAATTCATTCTTTTTAATTGATAGACATTGTTTTTATTGTCCATTATGTTTCAGTTGGAATACTTTCCAAATGAGTTATTCTATGCATTTTATGGATTTTTCTTAGACCAACTACATGGTCACATATGGTTTGTCATTCGTCTACACATTTATTATTAGTGTGTTGTTTATATTAAGGTATATATATGATAATGGATAAAATCCTTGTGATTAATTGATATATTTTGTTATGTTTTTTATTGCATTAAAATTTAAGAGCCCTTATGCATATATGTCATGTTTCATATTTGGATCATGTTGTATATTTTTAGATGCATATTTTTATGCTTTATATGACTAGATTATCATAGTGTCTTAACCTATTACTATATTTATAAATATTTGGATTACCAATGTAATTATTATAATACTCTCAACACCCCACATTTGCCTCTATAAATATATACGTGTTTACATAAATGGATTTTATTATCATTGTTGAAATTCTAAATTATTATTAGCTGCCATATTTCCATGATTGGATGATTGTGCATTATTTTGGATAGTACGTATGGTGTAGGTATGCTTGATGTGTGACCTCATGCAGGTACAAGGTTATTTCCCCACTTGAATATGTGGGCTTCAGTTATTTCTTCAATAGTAGTTATATTGAAGAGTTCACCTTGGGTTAGTGTGTTTGGTAACCTCTATCACACCCAGTTCAAGTGCAAGATGAGTCTTGATTATCTTATTTTATTTTTAATCTAAATTAGTGGTGATTTAGAAATCTATGTATTGTGGAAAACTCATAATTGTGTGATTTAGATGATGATTTCTTATTTCCATGTGTGCACTTCAGACATGTTCCAATAGATAAATCATTGCATTTTAAGGATGTATGATGCATATAAGAAACAAAGAAATTAGGAAATAAATAGGGGAATTTATATTTAATTGCATTGGAAATTATATCCAAATTATATTAATTAGTTTTAACTATCATTAAATAATAGTTCATTACTTGGAAAATCTAGATTTAATAATTTACTATGTCTAGAAATGAGGGAATGACTTGAACATGTTTAATTTAAATTCTAAATGATATTTGGTAAAAATGAAAAACATGAAAATGAAAATTAAGTGGAAAAATAAATGAGAAAAATGAGAAAAGAGGATAAAAAGGAAAAATGTTGCATCTTTATTCATTCTTCTTTTTAAAAAAAATAAAAAACACTCTCTCTCCTAAACCCTCTCTTCAAAGAAATAGAAAATGAATAAAATATTTTTGAGAAAAGATTGATTTGATTAGGAATTTCTTTAAAAAAGAGTGCATGTTTAAGAATTTATTTAAAAAGGGGTGCATGGTTGGTGCAATCAGATTTCATATGGATTGTCTCTCCAAATCTAATTGTTTTGTATGATTCTAGGATTATTTGAGATTTAGAATGAAAGGCATTATTCTTTATTTAATTACAATTTTCAATCTCTATAGATACCTACAATTGATACATAATCATTTCAACTAATAACCTAACCATTCAATCATAATTGATTGGATAAATTCTTATTTATCCAATTTTCATCTCCTTATTAATTAAATGATATTTTATTATTTAATTAACAAAGTCATTATTCATCCACTATTCATCACTATTCAACTACACCCCATTTCCAACCTAAATTATTAATCATCGTTCTTATTAAAGTCACTTTTATGTAAACAAATTTATATATTTATTTAAGTCTCAAATCACCTTTCCAAAAATTAATTAAATATTTTTATTTATTTAATGTCCTTTTTCCATCCCCTTTTCATTAGTGAGTTAAAATCAATTAATTGACTAACCCTCCACTTTCATTTTTCTAATCCTATTCAAACCCTCTCAAATCATGCATATCTCACATGTGTACAAATACATGGATCATTTGTACATGTGACATGGTCTGGGTACCATGTCACATGGGTCAAAGGACTTTCTCATTTCTCAAAGGTAATTCTAAGTACCCTTCTCCATCTTATGCTTCCACTTTCTCCATGGGGAATATCCACCATTGATTTTCTCTCAATCCATCTACCCTCAATCTCTACCAAGAATGTGTAGGCACTTGTCCTTCTCTCATGCTTCCAAGGGTGTTAACCAGTTTGAGATCTTGATTTTTACTTTCAATCCTATCCATCTAATACTTGGGCCAAAGATCTATAAATTTGCCTCAACCAAATCCATTTTCATGTGCATATTCATATGTAACGTTATGCTGGTAGTGAAGGAGCTCACATACCACCAAATATATCATCCTTGAGTAGAACCACCATAGAACTAGTGTAACAATGGTTAGTAATAGTGATATTTTTTTATTTTCATCAATGTTAACCCTTTTCTTTATTTGATTGTTACATGTATTTTGGATAGAATAGGTTATATTATTTAATTTATTCCCCTATACTCAAAATTTCATACACACATCCTTGACATGCCTAGTGGGACCCACATCCATTATACTAATCTTTCTTGTGTGTTTCTAATTATTTTATTATTATAGGTCATAGTTTGGTGGTTATGTACTATATTGTGGTATATGATATATAGTTAACCATACCTCCTCTAGTTTGACATATCTACTACAATTTGATGTATCTTCTTAGTGTCCCATTCTAACATGTTTTTTAGTGATTTTCACCATCTAACTTTCATTTTTTTTTATAAAAAATCACTTTTATAGGTTTTTATGTTATCCATTTAATTGATATTCTATCTTTTATATGTATAACTTATGTTATTGTAGGTTATAAATAATTATCATAATTTTAGTTCATATTTTGACAAATATGCCATATGTTTTAGCAATTCCTTCATAAATTGGTGTATACATTTTTATCACTCTAAAATGCATTTTAACTAATTTTTAAATAATTATAACTCTTAATTTTATATCAAAAATTAATTTTATAGGGGATATTCTATGAAAATTCCCCTTTATCCTATTTTTAGAAGCTAAGTAGTGCACTTAAATTACTTTTTAGCCAACCTTGGTCATTTTTTGTGTAGGAACCATATTTTTGCATATCCATTCACAATTCATCATATTCACTCCCTAATTCATTATATGAGGTAAATATTTTGGAAGTTCCATGTTTAGGTATAATTTTATACCTTGTTGTGTTTCAATATATCTACTCGTGTGCAACAAATCCATGCCCTATTTCGGCAATTTCATAATTCTTTACCTTTCCACACCATAGTTTGGCATCATTTTTTTTTATCTAATCTATTGTTTATGAAACTTTGAAAATTATTTTCTAATAAAAAATCCTAAGCTACTAACATTTTCTTACAGAACAACTTGTTAAAGACTCATTTTTACTACTAATTTAGTTGCAACACTAAATTAAAGTAGGGGTAAAATAACTTATTTTCCATATCTTTGGGAGAGTGATGTGTATGCTCTCCTCTTGTGCCTTTGTGAAATATTGAGGATTAAAAACATCATTTTCTTTCTTTTAGAATTTTTTTTATCCCAAGGATCACAATCATGTATTTTCTCCCCTTTCACTTCATGTGATCTTGGATGACCAAAATTGATTGAATCATTCTTCTAAAGGGAATACTTAGGGATTTGATCATTGTATGAGAAAACTCCAACTTTATAATCCTAGTGAATAAAGGCATACCTCTTAGAAGTAGAATATTTTCAATCAAGCTAAGCCCCCAAGAGCTTTATACCTTGGTGTAGTGAATTTTAAGGGTTGGTTACCCCATCTTCTATGTTGTTTGAATTGGTTCCTTAAATCTAAAAATGTATCCTCATGTGCTCTCGTAGTATATCAAGGATGCACCTAAAAACCAATATTTAATCTTGGAAATGAACCAATCAAAAATCCATTCTTATAGTGCACTAATAACTAGTTAACCCAAATAAGTTACCCACAACATACTTTCAAATTTGGTGAGAGGTAGAATTTACCTTAGGTAAGGCCTTAGTGCCTTCAATAGTAAGGAATACCACATAATTTAGCATTTTCCATTTACCAATCATTCAATAGATGATATATGTGGGAATACAAAGATGGATACAACCACCTAAATAATCATAAGTTGTTATTATGCTTGGTGTGTGTAGACACCCCAATTATGATATTGTATCCTTCATTAAGTAAAATTCTAAATTTTAATTAATTATCCCATTCCACTTTACAATTAATTAAATATTATATTATTTAACTAATTATTCCACTTTATCTCATTATCTTATTTTTTAGATCGCTAGAATCGTAACGTAATTCTCTATAAACCGGCAGCGGTGCCCTCGTAAAAATTTTAATGTGACGCAAGGCCTGTATGATACTTTTCTCAGGCTCATTTTAGGTTGGGGAGACTAGACCTCGCGGACCAACCTCCCGCAGCTGGTGAGATTTAGCTAACCGGACCAGGGCCCCAACCTCCTACTCTCCATTCTCATTTGACTAATATTACTATTTAATTAATTATCTCATCTCATCCTATAATTAATTAAATATCATATTATTTAATTAATTATTCCACTTCATCTTATGATTAATTAAATATCACATTTAATTAATTATTCTATAGTCTTTTCTAAATTAATTAAATATTGTACTATTTAATTAATTTAACCTTTGTCCATATTCTTCCAAATCCCTAATCCTGATTAAGTTAATGAATCTATGATTAATTAACTTAATCCATATCTTAATCATCATTAATATTTTCTCTAATTTTTAATTCTACCCATTATCCCAAGCTTGTAGGCATGTGGCATGTGTCATACAAGCCTCTTAATGTCTTTAATGCGCAAGTCACTATCCATCTCCAAGTCATCATTTTACCTCTCCTCTCATTGGATGCTTCCACATGTGTGAGATCCTCTTCCCCATAAGAGAAACCCTACACTTTCCACTTATCACCACTAGTCATGTCCTCTAAGCCTCCTCATCTTACATATTGCCATATTTTTATCCACTTGTCAAAATCTTCTTCTTCCCAAGATGTACTCACACATGTGTGAGCACACCTTGCTCTTTTTCCCATGCCACACGTCATAGTCACATGCCTCCACTTTGTGAAACTTGTCACAAGGCTAAGCCTTTTTCATCTCATTCAATCTCAACCATCCATCTTACAAGATGATCTTGACCCTCTATTTCTTCATCCAGAAATCTATAAGTTCAAGCCTTTCCATCCCATTTTCAACATTGCAATTGGAGTTATCCATATTATGCTGGAAAAATTCTTAAGAGCGATCCACAATACAATCAAGAGAGAAAATCGACAAGTTTTGGGTGAAAACTTGGAGCTCAATAAATGGAGGTGAAAAGTTTGAAGGTATAATCATATTTTGTGTTCATTTCCTTGATGTTTGATTGATTTATATTCATTAATCATTTTCTCCCTCTCTATTTTGGCATGCTCAATGGGACCCACATCCATTTCTAACATTTTTTTGTGAGTTTTGTGAAGATTTTACTCACAAGTTTTGTTTTGTGCTTAATCTATAAATCAACACTTCCGCTACAACAAGTTGCTCCTATGTAGAAACTTGCAAGACTTATGTTTTGCTAAGGTACACATCTACTTTGACTTTCGATCGCTTCTCAAAATGGTGTCTCTATTTATAAGCACAATTTGACCTTGTGGTCTAACATTAGCCTTATTTGCAGGTTTTTAGAAGTTTTATACATTGTTTTGCAAATTTTTTAAGTTAGGTCGGATTAATTTAGGATCCATCTTTTACATTTCAACTCGCAACACTTGCACTATGATTTTTTTTCCTTTTTTGTAGGAAGTTGTGCTTTGGGACATTTAATACACCTAGAATCTTAATTAAGTTATAAAATAAGGTTCATCTAATATGGTTTTACTCAAATTCAAATCAATTTTTTTTGCTAAATTTTAAGGCTAAGGAAAGAGCAATTTCAAGGGTTTACACATATTAACAACATAATTTTCAATAACTAGGCCCTTAGTACAAATTGTCTTACTTAGTTTTCATCAAAATTTTCTTTTTTGCTAACCATATCTATAGGTTTTTGTCCTTTGTTAAAGTGTGCTTGTGTGTAGACTTGTCGTGCCTCTATGTAGGATAGTTGTGCCTATGTTCTGAGCTTTTGCATAGACTTTTGACTCCTATGTAGAGACTTACTATGCTTCTGAGGTGACTGTTGGTGCTTCTATACTACAAAACTATGCTTTCGTCAGGTTTATTTTTAAAGTTCTCTATGTTTTTGTGCTTACTTTAGCAATTTCTATGCTTTTGTGCAACCTTTCTAGCCCTCTATTTGATAGAGATGCACTTTTTTTTATAGTGTACAATTTTTGATTATTTTCTTTATTTTTGCTAAATTTTTGGACTAACAAGCTGTGCAACTAGTTAAACCTATCCAAGACTTGATTTTCTAAACTACTAACTTGTGGTTTTATAGGTTTGTAAGTCCAAGATTTTAATTTTCCACTAAGTTAGGTGCTAAATTAGAGAAGTGGTAAATTAGTTACTTTTTTTTTTGTGTTTGGAGGGTTGCATAGACATATTCTCTCTCCTTGTGCTTAATGTGATCTTGGGGATCAAAAATATTGCATCTCCTCATTTTGTTTTAGATTACAACCTAGGACTTGCTAGTTTTGTGTGTATTCTCCCCCCTCACATCTAGTGTGATCTTGGGGATCAAATGCACCTAGCAATTTTCCTTCCCTTTAGGAGGCCTACTTGAGGATTTCATCACCCCAAGGGACAACATCAACTACATGTTATCAACAGGGTATACAAAAGGGGGATAACAATTTTTTTACCCCAATCTAGTTGTGTCATATTTGGCGAAGCCTTGATGTCTAGGTGATTCCAGTATAGGAGGTTCAAGGTTGGTCCAAGCTTTCCTACCAAAATTTCACGACCCACACTTGTGACAGACTAGTTTTCACGATTGTACCTCACATACCCTTGTGGTATTTAGAGGATTCTCCTAAATATATCGTAAAATCCTATATTAAGACCATTCAGTTGTAGCTTAGTGTGGTGTAGGGTATAGTTGATCATGCCTGAAGTTACTCATTGTGTATGACCTTTTGTTGAGGCAACACATAATCCTTGGTTGGGTTGTGTCCTTTTAAGGAAAGAGATGTAAAGGTGGTACATGAACTTTGCATATTCTAGGTCACCCATTCAATTGGAAGTATTAGCCTCATGGTTGGTGGGCCCATATTAAGTCTATAATCCCACTTGAATAATTTTAGGAATGTGCTTGGTATGTCTTCATGCACTAAACTAGTGATAATCCACTTGTCTTTAATAGCTAAAAATAGCATTTTTACCTAAAAATTCAAGTCAATTAGCCAATGTGCTTTCTTGTGTGAACATATCTCTTGCCAAAACCTAGGCTATAGAACTACACCTTTGTTATATCTATTTATTCCTACACTATGTAAAGTTGCACCTGCACTCTGTCTAACAACACATGTTAAACTACACCTACACTCTATTAAATAGCACCTGTGCTCTAACAAACTGCCACTATCAAATGATGCATGTTCTTTGTAAAGTTGTGCCTACCTGTCAAATTATTCTTGTGAACTATAAAACTATGCCTATATTTGGCCTAAAATATAAACACCATCCAATGGTACCTAATAGTTATCCTTGATCAAAAGCTCATATTTTACAATTCATAGTTTGACCATAGGCCTATCTTCTTGATTTACTATTCCCCTATCCAAATCACTCTTTCATCCCTCACATCACTTGGGCTTATCACTAATCCTCATTTCTTATCCATCAAATCATGCTAACTAGTCCCCTTTCATTTTAATCTCCCATCCTAAGTATCTCAATTAATCAATCCGAATCATCCCACATCTTCATCCTTACAAATCAAAATTTTATCAAAATTTACATCTAGATCCTTACATATCATCCTCTAACTTAGGTGTTTCTTAAGAACTTTCCTATCTTAAGTAACATTTTAGTTAGATCATCAATATTTCTTAGGAAATTTCATGTCCTAAGTAAGAAAAGATATATGCAAAATCATTTTATCTCCAAGGATATAGGTCTTTAGATATTTAATAAAAAGTTGATTTTGTATCCTTCAATCATAATAAAACACCGCAATCTAAAATATCTTTTATCCCCCCATCATTATCCAACTTTAAGTCCATCATCTCAATACAACTTCTAAGTCCATCATCCTAATCCAACTTCCTCAATCTAATCCTAATCTAAGTCAAAGTTCAAATCATCCCATATCCAAACTATCTATCATCTATATTCCAAGACATCTTCTAAAATAAATAATCCTCACTTGCATTCCACTCACACCAAAGTACAAGCTAAAATAAAAATTGATTTCAAGAGAATGTTATCATTAGTGATAACACCAACCAACCTATATATCCCTCATAACGAAGCTGTGCCCATGCAGATCAACCCAAATACTCCCAGGCTGCATTCCTTCAAGACCCCTCATTACTAAGAGAGATGATGAAAAGAATATATGAGCTTGACAAGGATACCATCTTATTAGACCTCTTATCTAAAGGAGCTAAACTTCCATCCAACTTTGATATTTCACAAATTAGGAGGCAAGACCCTTCTAATTATCCATCATCATCCAACCACTTTTTGAATAATATTTTGGGGTCACAACCTAACCCTTTCCATCCTCTTTACACAACCACATCTCAACCAATGTTTGACCAACTTCTTTCATCCTCTTGTTAACTAAGAGTCAATATCTCTACCAATACCATATACACATCTACCCACCCTACAATACCTACCCAACCCCTCACCACATCAATGAATGTTAATTACATTCAACCTCAAGTATCCCACACATCTACATACTTTTATACTTAGCAAACATATTTTAGAATCCAAGATCGCATATGCAACCAAAAAAATTCCTTCCACAAGAGGAAAACAAGAAAGTAGAACAATTTGTATTTAATATGCAAATGAATATTATTCAAATAACTAGAGAAATTACAAGAGATGAATTTCTGTATAAAAGAAATGTATGCATAACCCTAAAAGGAAACCTTGGTGTGCACACTTAATAATTAATAAATAATTAATTATTAATGTGCCTAAGTTTAGCTTAAGTAAAAATAAAGTGATAAGTGACTTAATTAATTAACTAGTATGATTAAATTAATTAAGTGAAATAACTTATTACTCTAATACTCCCCTTAAGATGAACTTAGGAAGCAGCTAAAATACTCAAAGAAAAGATGATGAAAGAAAATATGGGTCCCAAATAACAAAGGCATGATCGTACCCATACACAAATGCAATGAATGAGAAAGAGGAGAAACCCAGTGAAACAAAAACCCTCAATGAGATGACTTGTTGTAAAGAAGCACTGGAAGAACGCTAGTGGAGTAACACTAGAATCTTGAATCTGACAAGCAAGGAAAGATACCTCTATTTACAAGAAACCAAATGAGAGCCACTAAAGGACTTAGGTAGAATCATGATAATGCAACACACCTAATGCCATGGAATACTAGTCCAAACCGACCAACTCCTGAATCTATCACAACAATGTATCCCGATGCTATGTGTATCCTCAATGGGTTCGGCTGAGCTGGAGTTCTCTCGGCCACCGGGATGACTCATAGCTGAATCCTGGTAGTGGGTTGAATGGCTCAATGACTCAGATATGATCTCAACTCCGGCAGAAAGGAAGCCCCAGGGCTGACACCGAGGGAGTGGGGCAGAGGTTACTGAGGGCTTCACCACTACTAGCTTTGGACTGAAAGCCAGGGATGCCACCTATAGGGTGGCATGGCTGGATTTCAATAGGATAATCGGATTTTGATTTTGATTTTTTATTGTTTTTGAAAAACATTGAATGTGTTGGGGAGGCCATACAACCTCCTTGGAAAAAACAAATTTCCTTCTCCTGATGACTTTGTCCAAACTAGACAAATCTTTTATATGAAAATAAGGGTTTTGGGTGTGCCGCAAACTCAATGACGAGGTCCGCTTTGGTCGTAACGTCTATAAAGACAACCCTCGGATCTCGGGTAGTAAAAAATCATCGAGCCAACCTCACAGATTCCTCGTTAACGGTGAAAATCAATGAAAACAAAACCAATCTTGACTTTTTCTGCTCTTATTCCAAATGGAGATGCTCCAATCTAATCCAAGATAATTTCATAATTATTCCTCAAGGCATGAAAAACCTCGAGGAACTCTCATCATTGCTCTATAATGAAATTCTCCAAAATACTAAGAAGGGGCTACAAAATCAAGGCTCTGATACCATGTTAGAATCCAAGATCAGACATGCAAACCAAAAATACCTTCCACAAGCGAAAAACAAGAAAAAGCAAAGAAATTTGCATGAAGATGTGCAAATGAATATTATTCAAGAATTGAGAAATTACAAGAGATGAATTTCTTTATAAAATCAATGTATGCATAACCCTAAAAGGAAACCCTAGTGTGCACACTTAATACTTAATAAATAATTAATTATTAATGTGCCTAAGTATAGCTTAAGTAACTAAAGTGATAAGTGACTCAATTAATTAACCAATATGATTAAATTAATTAAGTGAAATAAATTTTTACTCTAACACATATCACAAACACTTCTCAACCTCCAAATACATCCAATATAAACCACCCTTCAACACCCATCTACCAACCCTAAAATAATCATCAAATGAACACCCACACATGGACCAACATCAATCTTTCCCAAGAATTGAAAAATATGAAGAATACGATCGAAGAACTCCAAATGGGTCAACCAAAGAGGACTTATAGATTTCAGGACATATGTCCTTACCCTTTTGATCAATCCATATTGTTCATACCCTTCCCTAGGTATTATGAAATCCTCAAATTCGATAAATATAATAAAAAGGATGATCCAATGGAACATATCAAGGAATTTTATGTGACATGTCAAGAAATGGCCTATAGTCAATTCTATCTCATGCAATTATTCCCTAGAAGCCTTGGGGGAAAGCCTTAGGATAGTTCACGCATCTTCCTCGTGGCTCAATCACATCCATTTTAGACTTAGCTGAAATATTTGTGATGCATTTTCATATAACATTGAACAATCTAAGTTGTTGAACATAGGTTGTCATTGATGTCAAAGGATTGTCAAAGGCTACTGTCAGTTGTTGTCAAAGGGTTTCAAGGTTTTCAAAGATGAAAGAGATTGTAGGAGTACTAGAATTATCATTATATTCTCCTTTAATTAAAGTGCTATGTATCTAGAAGCAATAATCATGAAGTTCAGTTGTCTTATCAATAAGATCATATATCAAGTAATGTACATTAATTTTGTTGAAACATGATTTCCTCCAGATAGTTGGTGCATTTATTATAGCATATCAGGTATGCAATCAGTATGAGTGTGCTAGTTTGGAAGTCTATACAAGGATATCTTTTAGGAAAAGAGATTTCTAAATATGGTAAGCATTTTATGCAAAAATGTAGTACTGCTTTGTGATTTGGAAAGAGAGTATGTCTACACTTATTTTATTAGTTTCTTAAGTTTTTGGAGGATATTTTTAGTGTGCAAGAAGTTTGAAGTGTCAAAAGGTTCTCTATTCTTGTTTGAAGTTAAAGGCTTGTGCGATAAAAACTAGTAGCATGCATAACTCAAATCTTGTGTGGAGTGAGGATAGGACATGATTTATGTTCCTATAGTGGTGTACCTCATCAAGTTATTGAACTACAAATTTTTGGCTCCTACTTTCTTTCTATCTCTCCTAGGTTTTTTCACCTAGAAGGAGAAAGGTGGGCCAAAAATGCTAAGTAGTTCACTCAAATATGTTATGATAGATATTATTATGCCTAAATTCAGTAAACCAAATGCAAAAAACTATTCTCAATAAGTATAGAAAAAATGTAAAACTGAAATCTATATAATGTTTGAAAACATAGTGATGTTTGCAAACAAACCTAAAAGAATGAATAAAATTAAAATATTAACTAAACAAAAGGCTATTTTCAGAATGTGTACACCTGATAAATGATTGAAAGTTGCAAGAAAAGTCTAGAATATTATTGAATCTAAGATTTTGGCTGACTGGGACTCATTTGCCACCCATGGCGAATCAATCCCAAGTTAGGACTTTTTATGTGTAAAACCTATTTCTGACAATCTATAATCTGGATCTGGATCTAACACCACTTTATGCCTTAGGGTGGAATCATTCACCAAGCATGGTGAATCAATCTAGTTTCTAATTCCAGTAAATTCAAAACTCTAATCTGCACCTTAACACCTATACAACAATTTTTGACGAAAATCTAATCTCGGATCTCAAAAAATTCTTGCAAAATAGCTTAAAATTATTTTTCTAATGGGGGGTTTTCCTTAGTCAAACCCCTAAATGGGTAATTAAACCTTGAATAGAAAAATATGTGAATGAAGCCCTAATCTTAGATGTGTTAAAGACTAGGAAAGTCTAAACCATAACAAAAACCCTATTCTATTGCTCTAGAATAGGACATACAAAAGATAAGCAATATGATGCAACACTTCAAACCCTAGAAACCTTACAACACCTTAAAAGATAGTTGAAATGACATGCAAATGATTGAAACATACAAATGCAAACCTTAATATGAAGATAGGCTAAAAATGGAAGATGGAAGCATTAGGAAACCAAGTCCTTAGGCATGATTTGGTGGCTAGTTGCACTTCCTGACCCTAGATTTCGTCATGAATCACAATATGAATCCATTGTAAAGCCCTTGCAATGTAAAATATTGATAAAAAATTCAGCTTCAAGACCTGCAAAAACCCTAGTTTTCTGTCCTAAAACTTCCACTTTTGCTGATATAAAGTTGTTGTAAAAAGTGTAACTTATGAATTGCTCTTGAAAGATGATGAGAGATAATGCCAATTGACAAAAAGATTGTGTAAAATGACTTAAAATAAGTATTTATAGGAAACAACAACTTAATTTCCCATTAATTAGACCTAAGAGGCCGACATACACTGGAAACAAAGTTAAATTTGCTAATTTCCTTTTAAAATTTGAACTAGCCCCCAAAAGGGGACTTGTTGATGGTGTTTTCTGCACAACAACTCAGACATAATATTGAAATCCTATCTCTCTTGAAAGGTAAATCTCTATCAACAAGCCTCAAGAGATAACCCCAAGGTCTCTAATGTCAGGTCTTAACAATGCAATGCAACAACTCAGAGATAGTGTGTAAAATGTTGGTAATCACAAGGGGCCTTACAAACAAGTACTGGAACTTTGAACTTATTAGATTTTGCAATATGGTGATACTTTTGAATCCTAGTCTAACCCAATTCATAAAAAAAAGGGAAAAATATAAGGGTTTGAAAGAGAAGCTAACTTAAGATTAACCCTAGAGTCAATAATGTAAATGATAAAATGCTTGAAATGGACCAATCCCTCAAAACCAATCCTTGATTAACCCAGATTCAATCTACAATTTCTCAAGAACAGTGCAATCTTCTAAGGTAGTAAAGACTTTCAGACTGTGAAGCATTCACTCAAAAAAACCCAAATTTTGCAATTGAAATGAATAAAACACCCACAATCGAATGAAGCACACATGAATTTAAGGTTCAAGCTAACTTTGCATAGCAATTCACACTTGAAAATTTGCTAAAAGTATGGACCAAGGATCACTAACACTTCAAGCATAAAACCATAAACAACATTAAATAAATTCTAACTCTAAATCCAACATATGTATGCTAATTATTTTCAAACCAATTTCAAAAAATAGAGGAATAGGAACCATGCAAGATAAAATCAACATAAGAAAGGCACCATATCACAATGTCTTTACTTGTATTAGATTATCCAAAGTATCAACAATTCCAGTTTTCTGTTACAAGAGTTGCTTGAAAACAAAATAAACTCTTTGTTCTTGCTTAGTTGCTCTAACTGTTCTGCTATCTAATCTTCTAGCCCTTTCAAATGAGGTAATATTCCCTATTTATAGATATTACACGCTATGTCAGCCTAAATAGGGTTAAAAAACAATAGGCCCCAAAAATAGGTGGGCCAAGAAGGACCCAAAATAAAATAAAATGTGCATTAAATGCACATGACTCATCCAGATTGGCTTGGGATCTCCCATATAGCTTGATCCAATGCATGCAAATATGGAGAAGAAATAACGTGGAAGCACCAATTCTGATGTGGTACTGCATTAAATGCTCTCCCCCTAGTCTTTATCTCGCCTCATTTTACCTTGTACTATAAAAAATACCCTCTCCAAGTCGGCAAAAGGTGGAATAACCAACACTTTAATTCTCCTTTTAATGGACTTAATACCTTCCCTTAATTGTTCAATGGCCTTGTCCCAATGCACCTTTAGGGTTTGATATTTATCCATAACTACAATGTAGGTGGTTGCATCATCTAA
>VDFB02214029.1:0-11022 GCA_007258455.2 Sequoia sempervirens
AATTCTTTCCAAGTATTTGTTTCTATTAAGTTGTGACCGAAACTAGTTGTTAGTGTATATATTGTGCTGCGCCATTCAAAGTATACGTTCCCTGGTTTGACAAGTAAATGAACATCCATAAAGAGATATTAGTCACATGCTAGAATGTCCAATTCCTAGGAAAGGTTTTACTGTGATTTTCATATCCTTTTGTAGGCACACGACCAATTTTCATAGGCATTGTGTGTTTGGAAAGCAATCTAGATCTTCATTTCCTAATGGAACAAATAAAGCTAAAGGATTATTAGAGATTATTCATTCAGATGTTATGGGTCTTGTGGATATTGACTCTATTGGAAAATCTAGATATTATGTCACATTTATTGGTGATGTCTCAAGATACACTTGGATCTATTTTATGCATAAAAAATCTGATGTGTTCAATAAGTTTAAAGAATTTAAGGCTTTGGTTGAGAAACAATCAGATCATAAGATAAAAGTTTTGAGATTAGATAATGGTGGTGAATATTGTTCTAAGGAATTTGATGATTATTGTAAGCATGCAAGAATTGTGAGACAAAAACTACTCCATTTACATCTCAACAAAATGGAGTACCAGAAAGGATGAACTGAACCTTAATGGGAAGAGCTAGGAGTATGTTTAGTAGTGCTAAGCTAGATCAGTTCCTTTAAGCCAAGGCTATAAATTACTTTTATTTAATGAATAGATCTCCTAGTTCATCTATTGAAGATAAGACCCATTATTAAATGGTTGTTAGGAAACACAGTCTGCTTTGCACATTTAAGGATCTTTGGTTGTGAGGCTTTTGTTCATGTTCCTAACAAAAAGAAATCTAAGCTGGATCCAAAAGCACATAAATGCATATTCATAGGTTATGGTGAAAATGTAAAAAGTTACAAGCTTTGGAATCCTCTAACCCAAAAAAATTATTTATCTAGAGATGTGATTTTCAAGGAATTTAGAGCTTATTCAGGAGAAGAACAACCAAAGGAGAAGGATACTTCTTGAACAATGCATTTTTAGATAAATACTAAGAAGCATGAAGATGTACATGTTGAAGAACAATTGGATGGATTGCATGAGGAGATTTCATAGCATTCTTCTAAGATAGATGCTCATGATGGCTTGATTGATGAACAAGAAGATCCTTCTTTGGGAAGATCCACAGAGAATAAGATCCCATTATTAAATTTATAAGCTACACCTGATTTCCATTGTATATTTTCTTTGATGAGTGCTAATGATGAACCTAGATCTTACAGGGAAGCATTGTCTTCAGATGAGAACAAGCTTTGGTCACAAGCTATGCATGAGGAAATGGTTTCCTTGGATACTTGTGACACATGGGATCTTGAGAGTTTTCCCAAAGGAAGAAATGCCATTGGTTGTAAATGAATCTTTAAAAAGAAAATTGGAGCAGATGGTAATCTCAAAAGGTACAAGGCTAGATTAGTAGCCAAGGGCTACTCCCAGAGAGAGGGAGTTGAATTTAATGAAATCTTCTCTCTTGTTGCTAAATTAACTTCTATTAGATTCTTTTTATCTATTGCTGCTACTTGTGATTTTGAGATAGAGCAAATGGATGTGAAAACTACTTTCTTACATGGGGATCTTGATGAGGAGATTTATATGAGGCAACTTGATGGTTTTGTTGAAAAAGTAAAATAATTATTGGTTTGCAAGTTAAAAAGATCTTTATATGGATTAAAATAGTCACCTAGAATGTGGTACTAGAAGTTTGATCCTTTTGCATTGAAAATTGGTTATGTTAGGAGTGAGGAAGATCATTGTGTTTACATAAAATTTATTGATGATCAAATTTTAATTATTATCTTGTATGTTGATGACATGTTGTTTATTTGTAACAGCAAGGTAATGATCGAAGAACAACTCTCTAGCACATTTGAGATGAAAGATCTAAGGGCTGAAAATTATATCCTTGGTATGAAGATCATCAAAGATAGAGGTAACATAAAGCTTTGCTTAAGTCAAAGAAACTATGTTGATACTATTTTGAAACGGTTTAACATGCAGGATAGTAAACCAACTAATAATCCTTTACCAGTTGGCACGAAGTTAAATTTAGACATGGGTCCTAAATCTAATTTTGATCATGAGGAAATGTCTAAAATTCCATATCCTAGTGTAGTTGGTAGTTTGATGTATGCAATGGTTTGTACAAGACTAGATATAGCCCAAGCAGTAGGAGTTCTGAGTAGGTTTATGTCTAACCCTGGTAAAGAACATTGGACTTATGTTAAGAGGGTGTTTAGATATTTATGAGGTACTTATGATTACTATTTGGTTTATCATGGTGCTAATGATATGGATATTATGTACAAATCATTGCACATACAAGGTTTTGTTGATTCATATTGGGCAAGAGACTTGGACAGTCAGAGGTCGACAAGTGGCTATGTGTTTACTTTGTTTGGATCCGCAGTTAGTTGGATGAGTAAAACGCATCCCATGATTGCTTTGTCCACCATAAAAGTAGACTACATGACAGCACATGCCCCTAAAGAGTATACCTGTCACAGACTTCGGGAAAGGCATTGGCCTTAACTGCAAGTACCAGACTTGAACGTGATAGTCGAAAGTGCCATTTAGTTTCAGCCAAAAATCCTATGCATCACGCCCTACTAAGTATCTTTGAGGTTCAAGATCACTCAGGCAAGAAATGGTTGAGAGGGATAGCATGAATGATTGGTGCTGACACTTTGATCAACACAGCAGATTGCCTTATGAAACCAGCCTTTATGATCATTTCTCTTATGTAGGAAGGCCATTGGCCTTGAGTCCTATAATTTATTTTATAATAATGATCCTCCTGCTTAGAACACCACAAATGGCACGTCAAGTGGGAGAATTTGGGAATAGGATGCCACTAACGCTAATCCTAAACATACTCCATGCATTCCTTTGTCCTGGCAAGTTCCCCAACACTAGATTAGAAAGAGATTAAATTTGAATGAAATGAACATGTAAATTGACATTTGCAATTATTCCCAAATGATAGAACATGTAGACATTTAGTTGTACATCTTACAAAATAGAGCACATGGAACACTTCCACATGGAAGGCGTGGGACCTACTCCCAGCGAGCAATCCCATGGAGGATTGATAAATTAATTTTAGTAGGCATGTCGCAATCTCTACTCAGGGATTTCGATATTTACTATGGAGTGTCATCATTAAGTTCACTAGTTGTTCAATTATCTTCGCTGTATGGAGTTACTTTGAGTTGTATGACTAATGACTTCAGTTGCATGATAGATAACAAGTTGATACTTTCAGTTAAGTGGGGATGATCAATCATGCATATTGTTTGCATGAATTGATGGAGAGATATGTTTCAGTTAACCAAGATTGACTTCCTAGCCCACCCTAGCACCCAAGTTCACATCTTCTCATTAACACCTTATACGATATAACATTTACGCTGCCTCACATGGGGTTCATTCTATGCCACTTGAGGTGATGCTTGCAAGATATTTTCTTGATCAATGATCAGTTAAGTGTTCAATTTGGGGCACCTAAATTGAGGGAGACTTTGGTTTTGACTTCATGTTACAGTGTGGAAATCTACTTGCCCAATCTAGGCATAGATATTTGTGAGGAGCTTTATGCTCTTGTTTTGGATAACTCTTTGGAGTTTACAATGCTCATAATTGTCTATTAATTGTAGCAAGTTGAAGAGTTATATGAGAGTTTATTTGTAGGTTGTGAAGAAGGATTGTTGAAGGCAAGGAAGCATAGTAATAAAGGATTGATATAGTGAACATTATTATAATCTTGTTCTAAGGATAAATAATACAAGCACTATTGATTTTGGTGGAGTTTTTTTTAAAAAGGGTTTCTCCACGTATATGTTGTGTCACTTCTAGCTTATTGTCTCATTCTTTTGCAATCTTTTGTCTCTTTCTACAATTGATAAAATTGATCTAAACAGATAATCATACACAAAGAATTGTGACAAAGAACACTTAGTTAAATCTACAGTCTCATAGGTTTACAAGTTTTAAGCTACAATTTTACCTTCATTTTTCAACAGAAGACAAGGTTGGAGGGTGTGGTGGTTGAAGTTTTGGAAGTGGAAGTACTAAAAATACCTCTATTTTTTATATTTCTGAACGTTTCCATGTTATTCTTTGATGTAGTACAGATTTGTATGATCTCATACTAACTCCAAATCAATTGTGTTTGGTAGAGCTATGAATCTAGTATTTTTTGGCATTGGTTTCATGTAATTTTATCAACTTTCTAGCAAGTTGTGTCCATTTTACTAAAATGGGTTTGAAATCCTAGTAGGCTTAATTTGAGGGAGAACAGTCCAAATTTGAGTCTTTTGTTCCAAAACATCCCTACCCCAATTATTAGTATATTATATAAATCCCAAATGGGTATCTAGAATTGTGTTTAAATTTTTGGTATCAAGTCTGGTTTGAAAGTTATGACCAAAAAACACAAATTTGTTGCTCCACTTCAAGCATAGTCAAGAGTAGAATAGTCAAGTCTTGAACCTTTCCTTCCAAAGGAACCATATATGATTTCTTCATATGTTGAATTAAGACATAAAGGGTATCCAAATCTGGGTTTTTCTTTTGGAGATCAATTATGCTTAGGAAGTTGTGCCCATTTTAGTCAATCTAAAGTACTACTAGGAGATTGAGGCCTAGAGGCCAAAAACCCACCATTTAATGCTTGTGACCTTGAAATTTTTCTTCATTAGAGTTGGTTCAATTTTACAAACCTTGATCTACATCAATGAGCATGCGAGGAGTTATGTACAAGTATATGTGTGTGGTGATATGTTTGTGCTTTGAATTACATAGTTTAATTGTTTGTCTCTTTGAGGTAGTAGAAAGTTTTGGTTGATAAAGTTGAATTGGATTAATTTGTGGTATATACTGATTCAACTCCCCTCTCTATATATTAGTGTGTTCTAACACATTCATCCTATCACCCTTACATGACATCACATATATTGTACATAGATCTGCTCATATTACATACTACTACATATCTTAATCTTGCATGATGACACTTGGCACACCATTTCCTATCATTGATTATCCTCAACGTGGGGGAAAAATGGAAGAACCCATTTATCTCTCATTACATGATCTTTCATGATCACATTATTTGAATTAGGTTAGAGTTGTATAACATCTATTATATATGAAAACCATGTACTTTTTCATAATTTACTTTAGATTCAAATCCATACCAATACAGAATGCATTTACATGGAAAATATTATTCTATCTCTATTCATACTTTACACGGTTTCTGGTGCTTTTACATGTCATTGGTACCTTAGTTTGAATTCAAAAGTGGCAGCCACTTATAATATTATATTTAATAAATATATACAAAAATGGTTCGGAAGGGCATACCGGGTGAAGAACTAAGAAACCCTAATGTCCGAATAAATTATTAATACCAAAATTGAAATTTGTTGTGACTTCCAATGGTCAGATTAGTGTATCAGCATCTTTAAAGCGTATTCTACCACAATTGTATTTTAAATTTTCTCACTTGAAAATCCCTTTATATTTGAACCCAAACTCTCAAGCATTATCACTTTATATTTTTATGGTGACTTCGATACCCGAATTTTGTTTTGCTCTTTCTACTTATTCGCCTACTGAAGACATCTTTAAAGAAATCTTTTGATGAATGTGAGGTTTCGCTGGTTAAAGATGGAAGGATGAAGATGCAGCCACTATTGGTAAGTATACTTATAGCTAGCGCAACCTCTAGATTGAGCCTTTACGTAACATGATTTGGGAGCTGGATTGTGAATGTTAATATTGTTAACTACAATGTTATCTTGATGCGGTATCATACCAAAATTACCATATTTTAGCCGCCTTCCACTCAACCGCGAGAGACTAAATGAAATCAAAAGCATTTAACAGGAAAATGGAGATCACCTATGACGGGTAGATAATGAGGTGTGCCTTCAGATTGGTAATCTCTTGACCTAGAACAATTCAAATACTCTCTTCTACTCTTGCGTTATCCATGAAAAACATTGATTGTAAAGCATCCCGTGTGAGGTATTCTTCCAGTGGCCACTCCCACAGTTTAACTAGAAGCAAAACCCTCAGGTTCCACAGACGATACACCATTGAATTTATGATGGAAAGCCAAGATTTCAACACTGAAAACATAAACGGAAAAATACCTTGCTAATGCCTTACTGCTGCCAAATGCGACTGAGCAAATGAGACCAACAAAGGTATATTTAATGCCAATTCTATCCTAATTGGAATGCAATAATCATCATGACTAGGAGAGCAAGGGTGAAGCAATTAATTCCTTAGTGTACCACTACAAAGTTGACTCGTGCAAGATGAATGCTTAAAAAGGAGACGACTTTAAACGCATTTCAAAACATCATTTTACCATTACACAAGGAATAAAATATGGCTCTCAGGTGCTTTGAAAGGACTGGTGAAGGTAATGTACATCATGACATCAACAATTGAAGAGAATGGCCCTTAAAAGCTGATATGGACCGTCCTTTATACTTGTTACGAAAATCCCTGAAACTTAACAATTCATTATTACCTTAAAAAAACACAAGCCACGTGTTTTTCTTTAGGCGAAGCCCAGATTTGAAAAGCCCTTCAAATTCCACGTTGGTGATGACTGAGGATTATTTTTGTAGCTTAGAATTAATTTATATTTGGCAAAAAATATATTTGTGCCAGTCAAGAGGTAGAGCTATTGGCAGAGCTATTTCATTACCTCTTGTTGTATTAAGTCAAATAATTGAGGAATTTCTTTTAGTTGCTTCATGTCGTGCAAGATTTGTATTTCTCTATTCTCACAACCAAGATTGGCAAGGTAATTTGATACTCTATTTCCTTCCCTGTATGTGTGGGTAATTATAGAAGCACAAAAACTATCTATCAAGGACCATACTTTCTCTAAAACGTAATTTAGATTCCAATTTTGTATCCTTCTTGATCTGCATGCATTGATAATGATCAAAGAGTCACCTTCGATGTGAATATTTGCAACCCCCAACTTTGATGCCAACTCTAACCCAAGTAACAAAGCCTGAGCTTCTGCATTGTTATTCGTACCATGAGCTAAGCGAAATGAAGAGACTGTTAAGACTACACCTAACTCGTTTCTAATGTAAATCCCTGCTCCTGAATTTTCTGCCTCTACCTTAGATGCCCCATCAAAATTTAGTTTCACGAATCCCTGTTAAGTGGGAGCCCATTTAACTAAATTCCTATCAACTTTAAATGAGTTAGTTGTGAACAAACTACCATCAAATGGCAACTTAATACTTTTCCAGTTCTTTAAGATATGACTGTCCCAACTTGAAAACAATGAGTTTTTTAGCTCTCTGGACATATGAATTAACCCCTTCTGAGATTTCCTTTTCAATTTTCAACAATGTTAAGCCTACTGGGGATTTTATTTTCCTAAATATCCTCAAATTCCTTTCCCACCATATGTTCCAAATTACAATCGTTGGTACAATGTACCAAATGTAGGCAAAGAAAGAGGATTGATATAGAAGAAGCCAACTTTGGAAGAGATCCCAAAGAGTGTTTGGTAGAGGGAAATTGATTTCAAGTCGTGCTTTAACAAAGCTTCGACACAGAAAAGAAAAATTGCATTAGAGAAGAAAATGATCAACTGTTTCAAATTCTTCTTCACATAAAGGGCATTTGAAAGGATCGACAATTCTTAGCTTAACCAAATAATCACTAGTTAAAATCCTTTTCTGAATAGCAATCCATGCAAAACTACCTACTTTTGGTAGGACTTTACAGTTCCAACAGAAGAGAAAGGCACATTGTTGTTGTGCAGCATGATTGGATTGACTTAAAACTGAATATCCTTCTTTCACAGAGTAGGAGCCTATTTTTTAGGCTGCCCATATAATTTGGTCTGGTTTTTTAGATAGATGAACTAGTCTTTCTTTCATGACGCCGGTGAATAACACCAACTGCTGAGGAGACAATATATTTTCTGATGGCTTTCTCCACACTACTTTCCCATTTATAGGACTTTAAGAATGCACATAAACTAACAAATTTTCACCCCAAGCTTCCAAAAGGATAGTTCTTACCTCCTATAGGTCTTGATTGTTTGACAAAGGTAGCTTCCCATTCCATGAGTCATCCCAAAAATTTACACTCTGCTCATTATTCACTTCCCAAGATGCATACTTTGTTATAAGATCCCTACTCTGCAAAATCAAGTTCCAAATGGCAGAACCCTTTGGAGGGTCAACAACTGTTAAGATTCGTGTAGGAAGAGAATTATCTAAATACTTAGTCCGTAGAATTTTATCCCATTTTTCATTTGGATTTTTGTATATTTTCCATGCTAACTTGGCACCAAAATCTTTATTTCTCCATGTAAGATTTTGGATTCCAGCCCCCCTTGTTTCTTGCCTGTTTCTAGGTTCGCTAGGGATAGCAAGGGGACCTTCTTATGCTTGTCAATATTACCTTTCCAAAGAAAAGATATTATTATTTTCTCTATTTCCAAGATTACCGAAGTAGGGGCTTTAAGGACAATAAGGAAATAGTTGGGGATGGATGATAACACTAATTTAATTAGAAGGATTTTTCCCAATAGGGATAACCATCTTGCTTTCCATATTAAGATTCTTGCCTTAAGTCTACTAATTACCTTATCCCAGTAATGTGCCCTATTAGAGCCTTCGAAGAAAGGGATCCCTAAGTAGGTATAGGGAAAATTTGCTTCTTGGAAACCAAGGGTGGTGACTATTTTCTTCTTGAGATCCTTTGGGGTGTTTAGAATGTACACCTTGGACTTGGCTGGATTTACTTTTTGCCCCGATGCTGAGGAATATTTGTTCTGAACCTCTTTAACCTGTTGTGCTTCCAATAATGAAGATTTATTGAAAAGTAGGGTATCATCAGCAAAGAGCGAATGTGTGATTGAGATATTTGAATATGCTATCTGCACTCCCTTCCATGAACCTTCACTATGTTTCAAGTGGATGAAGTGACTTAAAGCTTTTGCCATAATTATAAAAAGAAATGGGGAGAGAGGATCACCTTGTCTGACCCCTTGAGAGGAGTTAAAGAAACCTGAAGGATTTCCATTTATAATTATTGAGAACTTTTCTCTAGAAAGGCAAGACCTTATCCATTTACACCAATGAGAACAAAAGCCAAAATTTTCGAGGACCTTATTGAGAAACTTCCAATCAACCTTGTCATATGCTTTTATCATGTCTAGTTTAACTATGAAAGATGGCAAGTTGGACATTGCAATTGAATGGAGAACCTCATGGGAAACAATTTCTCCTTCATACATTTCTCTCCCTAGAACGAACCCACCTTGCTCTTGTGATATGATTCTTGGAATAATCAGCTGAAGTCTCATATAAATAACTTTTGTGAATATTTTATATATTGAGTTGCATAAGGAAATGGGCCTAAAATCAACAAATGTTTTAGGGTCTTTGATTTTTGGCAATATTGCAATGTTAGTTACGTTGAATTGCCTGTGCATGAAGCTTGTTCTTTTGGATTCCTCAAGTTCCCATAGGAGCTCAAAACATATGAAATCCCAACATTTCTGAAAAAATAATTTTGTAAACCGATTCAGGCTAGAAGCCTTGTCAGGGGGAAAAGAGAATACCACCGATTTAATCTCCTCCATGGAAAAAGGCTTTAAAAGCTTCTCATTGTCCTCTGAATTGATGAGATGAGGTATAGTGTTTAAGATCTCTTGTTGATCATTTATTTTGGAAGCATCTATGGAGGTGGGAGCAGTAAGAAGCTCTGAGAAAAATTTCACACCTTTATTAATATCTTCCTCCTTGGTTAGCCAATTGCTTGATGAAAACTCTTGGATTGAATGAATAGACTTTGTTGCTTTTTTTATTTGAGCAGATGCATGAAAAAAATTTGTATTCCGATCTCCTTTTAGCCATAGTTCCCTAGATTTTTATCTTCAATATGCCTCTTCTCTTGCACATAATTCTTCCCATTCCTCTTGTAGTTTTTTCTGTTTTTCAAATAAAGTAGCATCCAAACCATTTTGAATTATGTTTTCATGAATTGTTGTTAATTGTTTAAACACATCTTTTTGTTCAATTTTTTTTTTGAAAACTTGTTTGTTCCAAAGTCTAATTTGTTGTTTCACATGATTCAACTTTTCATAAAATTGAAACATTTTGGTGCCCTGAACATAAGGAGCATTAACCCACCAAAGCTTCAGAAGATCCAAGAACTAAGGATTCCTAAACCACATGCTCTTGAATTTGAAATATGCTTTAGGTTTAGAGGGTGAAGCGTTTGTTATAGATAGGGAGATGGCATAATGATCCGACCCTGGATAAGGAAGTATCTCTGAATTTAAAATGATAGCTGAAAGGAACCAATTTAGAGAAACTAGGAATCTATCTAACCATTCTACTATTTGAAGAAAGCTCATTCTCTTATTAGTCCATGTGAAACTTCCTTTTTGAGGTTGAATATATTGAAGCGCATTTGAGGATATATATTCACCAAAATATGACAACTTTTTGAGGTGGGCATATTCCTCCACTCTTTTCTTGAAGAGATGTAATTGCATTAAAATCTCCTGCTAGGACAATTTTGTCACTTTGTAACAAACCAATTTGATTGGTAAGCTCATCCCATGGGTTCTTTTCATGAGTCTGTGTTGGGCCATGGACATTTATGAGCCATAAATGAAGATTGAATTTTGTGCATTCTACAAGATGCCAATAGTTTTCATTTTTGAATGATTTAACACCCACTAACTTTGGGTTCCACAAAATGACTAACCCACTTGAAGCACCTTGAGCTAGAGAATGTGTTGACTCCCATTTAACCCACTTTTTTATTGAACATTCAAAAGTATCTATTGAAGTTTTTGTTTCTTGTAACAGTACTGTGTTGGCTCCACAAGTTGCTTGATGCGAGCCCACTTGTCAGGGGCATTTATGCCCCTGACATTCCAAGAAATTATTTTCATTTTACTCAAGGAGAGCAACATG
>VDFB02214030.1:0-24293 GCA_007258455.2 Sequoia sempervirens
TTTGGATTCCATGTTTTGAATGTTTTTGGAATTTTTGCATGATTTTGATTATTTGGATATGGATATGTGTAATGATATTAGTGGTTTGTTTGGGATTTTATTGAAAACTAAGCTAAGGTTGATTAATCGAATCGATGGATTGATTATGATAACACTGTTGAGGATGAACAACAATGTAAGGATAGTGTTAAGCAACACGAGGATTAGGATGGCTATCCCATGATGATGAGGGATTGATGATGATAACATTGTTGAGGATGTACAAAAATGCAAGGATAGTGCTAAGCAACACAATGATGGGGTAGGATATACCAAGATGATGCAGGATTGATTGGATTTGATTGATAAAGATTGATAAAGCTTGGTTTGGAACAAAAGATGTTTGGATGCTTTGATGTGATGTTTGAAGTGAATCTTAGATGAAACTGATTGTGATTATTTGGATTGATGTTCGATTGAAAGATAAAGCTTTGATAAAGAACATGTTCTCATCAAAATATGCCATGGGCTAGTGATTTGGATTGTTGCTCACAAGTGATTTGACCAATTTGATTTCACGTTTTCCAATGTTCAGATCACCACATAAGTTGGAGGATATAGATCAAGATTTATTCTCAAAGCAAGATGTACATATCTACCCCCAATGTCTAGCAATGTATGTAATGTGATGTGTGGATGCTTGGATAGATGTATGGACAAATGGATAGGAATTATCTTGTGATAAGATAAGGTGTCCAGATAAAGAATGTTTATTTGGGTAATGTTTCATGGGTCAGCTAACGTTGGATAGGATAGGATTAGTGAAAATGACCCATGTCAATATGTTTACTATAAGCAAGTGTAAAGTGTGCCCCAAACTTTCATCAAGATCATGATAACTTGGATGATGGATGCAGACAGATAAAGATGGATTGGATAAATGGTTCATGGATGAAATGGATTTATTATGGTTGAGATGGATGAAATGTTTGATTTATTATGGATAGGATGAGATTCTTTCACTTGAACTGGTGTACGTAGATGCTTGATTGTACAAATGGCCTTTGTTGCAAGTTTTCATCATGGCCTTGCCCAAAGCAATATGCGGTTTCATAAGTTGTTTTTATTTATTTATTGTTTCAATCCTTTTTTTTATTTTTTTGGATTTTCATATTTATTGATTTTTTTTGGTTTTTCCAAAAAATTTTAAGCTTATGCTAAATTGCAAGGTGTTGTTGATGTAGATGCCTTTGTCATAATGTTCCATCAGTATCCTGCCTGATGAAGTTGCTTTGATAAGATATGTGCACTTGAATGCAGCTTTTGGGGTTCCTTATTTTCTTTGTCGATACTGGATTTGACTTTATCTTTGTGCGCACATCACAATAGAGTGCCTTCTGTGTCCTTATGATGAAGGGTCACTGCCAATACCTGGTCAATGTGAGAATTGGACATCATGTGTGGAGGCATGAATGGAATGTGTTTAGAGATAAGAGATGGATTGGTTGACAGTTTGGAACCTTTGACTCTCCAAACTTGGGAAGATTAGCAATGATGGGTGGATACGGAGGTGTGAAGGGAATTACGACAAACTGCTTGATACACTTTGTACATTGCTTGAAAAACTTTCTTTTACTTTTGTGGACATCTTTGATGGAAACTTTTCCCTTTTTATTTTGCCCCATAGTTTCTTTGACTAATGGAGTTTGATAGAGATCATCTTTCTTTGTATTCTTTGGTATCCATGTGTATTTGATTTGTCCATTATGCTTCTCGGCTTCTTTTCCTTTGATAACATTCTTCATACTTTGATTCAATTCTTTCTTTTGACGTTGGTTCCAATTCATGGGTGGGGTGATGGGTGGATGAAGATTCATGATGTGACTGGTTGTAGTATTGGAATCAGTTTCATCATAAGGATTCTTCGCTTTGCCTATGTTGACATTTTCTTGAGACGAAGTTGCTCACAGTATGGTGGTAGTAGCACCTTCATTCCTTGATTCTGCTTGTTTTGAGATGTCTTGTTTAGTAAGCTTGCTCTGATAAATGACCACTATAGATGATGTTATTGGAATTTGTTGTGTTGTTGACTCTGGAATATCTTGTTCTGTCAGACTTGTTTCCT
This sequence comes from Sequoia sempervirens, assembly GCA_007258455.2. Taxonomy (NCBI): domain Eukaryota; kingdom Viridiplantae; phylum Streptophyta; class Pinopsida; order Cupressales; family Cupressaceae; genus Sequoia; species Sequoia sempervirens. The sequence goes on from VDFB02214030.1 coordinate 2,105, forward strand.
TGAGCGGATAATGCTGGATATTTGCATACCTGATGTCCTTAGTCTGAATTTGGGATTTATTTGATCCTAATTTTGACAACTTAGTTTGACTATAGGAATCAGTAACCTGATTTTTTTGTATAATAATGTCAAGATTAAAGGAATTCTATTCTAAATGAAGATCATCTATGTGTCCATTCATAGAAATCATCTCATGGGTAGATGGACGAGTATGTGCTATGTGGATATGATCATCTTGTGTAGATAGGAGAGTGTCCATTAGATCATTGTATTATTTTGGAGATATGAATTCTTGACCTTGAATGATTTTGGAATTGCTTTCGACATGCTTTGGATCAAGTCCTTGACATGGGTCAATTTCAAAGGATGGATTGATTATAAGGGGTTCTTGGATGTCATCATTAGACATGGTAAGTGGTTCAATATCTTCTTGATATTTGAGTGAGTTTGGATCAAGTGTTGAGTGGAGGATTCCTTCAGTCTTTATAACCATGAGGTCAAAGGGTTTCAACATGTCTTGGAAAGGACCATTGCTAGACCTTGGTGAAAGATTTTGATCATGCTTTGGAATAAATTCTTGAGATATGTCCTCTAACTCACTAGGTGATGTAGAGACATTTTCAATATGATCATTGGTCGATGGATCATGGATTATGTCAATGGGATCAAATAATTCAAACACTCCTTGAAATAGATCACTAAAAATTGGCTCTTGATGTATGGTGAGTTGATCATCGAATGAGGTGGAAATTCCTTCAATGCGATCATTGATGGATAGGTTTTTATCCTTGTTCTCAATAGTTGTGGCAGAGAGATTTTCAATGTCTTCAACCATTAGGTCAAATGATGTTGACATTTCTTGAATTGGATCATTGTTGGATATTGTTGGATTTTGATCATGATTGAAAAGTGACTTTTGACATATGTTGATTTGATCTTTGGACAAGATAGAAACATCTTCAATGTGATCTTTGATGGATAGATCTTGATCATTTCTTTCAGCAATTGTGGTGGGGACATTGTCAATGCTATCACCTGTGATTAAATGTTCATCGTTATACCCAATAGTGATTATATTTCGATCAATGAAGTCTTGGATGAGATTTTTGAGTAGAATACAACTTGATGTTGTGTGTCCCTTTTTTTCGTGATAATCACAATGGTGCTTCTCATTATACCTTGGTGGTTTAACTAGGGGTTCTTGATAGTTCCATAGATGGGGAGCTTGATGAGATTTTCTTGTACCAATTGTTGCAGGACTGATTCAATTGGTCTCCCTAGTAGTGTGTATTTTTGTTTGTTCCCTTGTTAGATTTTCACTTGACCTTGTGGTGATTGATTTTGGAGATGTGATTGGTCTTTGAGATTTTGATGTGGTCGATCTTGATATCTAACTTCTTGACATTGGAGATATTGTTCTTAATGTGGTTATGGACACAACTCAATGCTTTGATGGCATGGTTCAACCAATGGAAGAGTGTATTGACTTTGGAGTGAAGATATGTCTTGGCTCAATAATTCAATTAGTTTGGCATGTGAAGCAAGTTGTTCTAGTGAAATTTGATCTTGATTTGGCTTTTGTTCAAGCAGATTTGGGATGTACACTTGTGGTGTTTGCATGGGATTATAGGAAAATTGATTTTGGACGATGTTCTAACTTGGGATGATGTTCTGATTTGGAATTATGGGTTGAAATTGAACATTGTTGATGTTGGGAATCATATTGCCTTGATTTAGGTAACTTTGATTTTGCATGGTGTTATCTTGACTTGGATCAATACATGGAGTCGTTATCATCGTGTTTGGACTTTGAAAAACATTTGTATGATTTGAAAACATATTTATCCCAAAGTTTTCCAGATTCATGTTTGTAAAACTTGTACTTGTTACATTCTCATTTGGCATGTTAGGATTTGATGAGATGACATTGTTCGTTTGAAGGATCATGCATTGGGTTTTTGGTTGATAGACTTGTAGGTTTGAACTTGGATTTAAATCTACCATCGAGAAAGGTGTTCCAAAATTTTGACTAGGCATACTCACATTTGTTGTACCATTGATGTTTGTAGGAGACAACGATCCCATGTACAAATTGTATAAATGTGAGTGTTGATAATCAATTGGCATTGTAAGGTTTTGATAGTTTGGTTGACTTGGATTACTCATGATGTATGGATCAACTTTATATTCCATGTTCCTCCTATGTTTTGACCTTGTTGTAAAAGTGACCTCTAAGGTTCTTAGGACCAATGACGAGACAAAGGATGAAAAGGGGAAATGATATCAGTGTTGAAAGTTTAGGGACTTTGGATCAATGCTAGACTTAGGGTTTTATTTTGATTGGTTTTATTTGGGTAATGAACTTGTAAACCCTAAGATGTAATATGTTATATTAGGATGAACTTGTTCAAAGGATTGCTGATTTAATTAAATGTATGAGAAAGGATACATTCCCACACACCTAACTAGACAAATGATTTTGATTTGATTTAAGGATGTACCCAAATCTAGATAATGATGTTTCCAAAGTTCTAAAGTTTCTTTTGGGATGGGATGATAAATATTTGTGATGGATGAAGTGTTTGATTTCATCTTAAATGAACCTAGGAAGGACTTGTTAAGACCTAGATAGTGAAGAACATTCCTTTCTTGAAGAGTAATTCAAAATCAAAAGACCAATGTTTCCATGAAAAAGATATGACCAAAAGATTCCAAGAACATGTGTGGGGTCCAATTGATTCAATCTTTGATTAATGGATTATTTTTACCACAAACACACTCTTGATTATATTTTGAATCTAGATGTCTAATGTCTCAACTTTCCCCTTATCCCACAAAGCGTATTATGCAGAAACCAAGAAAATTTAAGGCAAGAGTTACCTATTGTTGACCTTAGTAGGAGCAAATTGAGATGAAATCCAAATGCTTAGAAGCCTCTAAGGATAAAATCCCAAGGGCAAGCAATAGCATGTGAATTCATTCAAGGATATTTGCTTCTCCTAAAGGGTTTGAGATTTGATGCTCATGTTGAATGTTGGTTTTCCAATGTTTTTTTATCAAAGCACTATGTTTTCAAACTGACTCACAAGCAATATAACATCCTAGATCAATTGGTACATCTTTCTTGGTGGGCTTGTCTCATTCCCTTTGTAGTAGAAGAGATGATTTTACATGCAACCAAGGAAAAAATATAAAGGTATGTTTAAGAGTGAAGTCTTAGCCTCTATATTTTAACCAAGATCAGACATGGCAAGTAACTTCTTGGAATCTAAGTTCCAATGCACCACTTTGATAAACTCATTGAATGGACTGGTTGGTTGCTACAAACTAGGGTTTTAGTTCAGACTTTCTATTCGTGGAGATTCACCCATATAGCAAGAGTCCCTTTTTAGATCCATCTCGTCGGAGCCAACCATGTGATACTAGTATTTAATCCAATACCCAAATTTATATCCGAGTTGGAAATACTCTTGGCTTTAGAATGTTACCGGTTGAGTCATTTCCTTGGGTGAGTAATTTTTCCCCAAGGCAGGCCCTCTAAGATAGACAAAACCAAACAAACATATTCATAGTTTGATCAACCTTCATTTAGAAACAAAGGGAGAACATATGCAATAGGTTTACTCACACTCGCAAAGTGTCTTGATCAATTTTAGTTCCCAAAATGAAATGTGTAGGTAATTAATTACACAATTTAATGTCACCAAAAGCCTTTTGATTCTCAAGATTGTCGTAAGGTGTGAGAGAAGCACATACATCATTTCATGATATTACTTTGTGTAAATAATTACAAAACAATAAAGATACACATTCATTTTATCCTTCAAAGCAATGATTTGATTTGTTTTAAGCACAAAAGGAAAGATGAAGATTTGATTGTTCAATTTGTTAATCTCAAATGAAATCTAGTCAATGTTACCTAAAGTTCATTTTAACCTCTTTGCAATGAAATTTGAAAGCCTAGGAAATGTTCATTTTAAAGCCCAAAACCAAAGATGAGTTAGCCTAAAATAGAAAATTAAGGCGTAAGATGGAATCTCCAAGCATTAAAAAATGCTTTTAAGTTTCAAATTTTATGCTCAAATTTCCTTAAAATTTCTTCAAAGATCACTTCTAGCAAGCTCCTTGTGCAAATGAAAAATCCATCCTTTCTTGCCTTTCCTTCATCTTCCTTTCGCCTTCTTTGTTTTCTTTTGACCTTCTTTGTTCTCCTTTGTTTTCCTTTTTATTTCCTTTGTTTTCTTTCTCCGCTTTCCTCATTTTCCTATAAAAAGAAAAGACAATCATGTGAGAATTAGATCATTAAATTCATTTTGATCATTAACTCCAAACAATAACATGATTTCAATTTGAAAGAACAAATGATTTGGATGATTATGATAATAAAAAGAGGATTTATAAGTGAATCATGTTTTGGTATTGATTTCATTGAGAAGGTATCACACTTGTTAGAGCCATTCTCTCCCTTATCTTAATCCACATTACTAGAGGTATTAAGCCAATAAATCACCTACAAAGGATAAATCTTTCAAAAGTATCATCATAATCTCAAATATTTGGCTATCTCAAAATAATCAAAATGATGTGATAATTCATAACATAAACTTTGAAAGTCAATAAATTATATCAACCACAAAGAATTATTTTCAAAAAAAAAAAGCACCATCATAAGCTCAAATATTTACCATTTCAAAATAACCGTAATAATGCGGAAACTTTGAAATTCAATAACTTGTAAATATTGTATCATGAGTGAATAAATGCAACGAAACAATCAATTTCATTAAAGACATATATATTACTAAAAATATTCACTAAAGAAATAGACGGTACATGGCACCACATGCTATGTAAAGTAAACAACATGGACTGTGTGCACCAATAAGTCAATATTTTGCAATAATGTGTCTAAGAGGAATATGGAGCATTAATCCCTCAACAAAGAGATTTGGAAGCAATCTAAAAGAAACATCCATATCACTCAATCCATTAAATACCTATGTGACTTTTGACACATTGAGAGATAGGAATCATTAATATGGATGAGATCGGTCTATGAGAAGACTAGTTTGGTTGGGCATAGGGAACTTTCATGAAAATGCAACTGCCAAGTGTAAAATCAAATTCAAAAAAAAGATTTAGAAACTTTCAAATGAACGTAATTAGCAAGGTATAAAGTCGTATTCCACCTTGTCGAGCATGCTCTCTACCTGTGCCTAACATTAATATACTGCCATAGACTTTAATGTCTTTACCAACAAAACTGGCAGATACAAATTGATATAATGGATAATGCGAACAACAGGTATGAATACAAATTTCACAACTTTCTAAAAAAAATTCATATCAAAAACAATATTCAGATTTAGATCTACTTCCAACATTAGAAATTTATTGTGCTTGACCTACTACAAGAGATGTCTTACTCTATAAAATATAGTAAGATAGCCATTCAATCAAATTTAATAAGGTAGTCAATGCCTTTAGAAACATGTGCTTCCTCCTGTCACATACACGCCAGACACTTTTAGAAATAGACGTACATCATTAAGTGGAGGTATGTATCATGGAAGCTTTTTCTATTGCAAGCACTACAGATTATACGTGTTGCTATGAGGTTTTTCACTTGGATAGAATGGCTCCTCTGACAGTGTTAAATGTGGTAGTATAGCGCAAGTTACATAAACTTGTAAAAAATAACCACTGTGGTAGGATCTTGAGTGCCTAATTATGGGTGTTGCTAAGATGAAAGCACTGATCGACAGACTGCTTTTAGAGCCTATGCATGATGGAAAATAGATGGCTAATGTAGTGTAGCGAAAAATGACAAACATTCAACACCTTAGTATATTTCCTAGTTTACAAAGTGCATGAGATTCATTCCAAAAGAAAGAATGCGAAGTAAACTTTTGAGGGTCAAATTGCAGGCCACAAATTACAGATAAGTCAAGTTTTGAAGGTACCTCGACGTGGTGTTCTACAAGGTTTAATTGTGGCACCAGATATGAGATTATGATGTCGATAATGAGAGTGTGCAGATATATGCAAGACCAAAGAAGGTGAGTGTGGGGTCATACTACACTAAAACTCAAATCAAAGACGAGTATGGTGAACACAAGTTTGCTGCCAATGAGAGATCAACAAAGTTCACTACCAAAAAGAAAAGATATGCTCTAAATGAAACACAATAGTGAACTCTACGAAATATACAAATGGTTAGCAAGCCCATTTTGTACTTATCTGGCCGATATTGCAATCTATTAGGCTATATGAGAAGGTTCTTCAAATTCCCCATTGTCTGCATTTCTCAAATTTGTTGTATTCTATGCACCACATCTGCATTCGAGCTACAACTAGATATACAAGCTACGTCCTACATCGAGATCATGCTAAGATGATACATAGAAATCGAGTGTCCTCGGCAAGGCCGAGCTTGACTGATGATGTTGCTCAATGAAAAATGAGCTTCAAATCTTCAATTATTATCATCTTTGACAGTCAATACATAGAGTTGCAAAGAAAGTTGGGCCACTGAGTATTGCATCAGAGTTCTTTCCCTTCTTTCTATTCTTCAACCAGGCTTCATCCCTATCATCACTACATGCATCGTAAAATTCTAGTTTTACTTTGTAATCTATTTCGTCCTCACCAGAAATGATTCAATCGACAATTTTAGACGAGGGGGAATCTTCAAAATCAATGCCAATAATTCTAAGTATTATCAATGTTGAAAAAAACATTAAACAATGTTAAAACAAGAGTTTTGCATATCATTCATATAACATATTTTTACGAATAATTGTACCAGAATGCAGTGAATGGGCTTAATAAAGCAATGGAAACGTCACTAGAAAAACCAACATAATGGATTCATGGCATTGATATTTGTTATTATGAAGTCACATTTAATATGCTTGTCTCCTCAAAAAAAAAAAAGATGCCATGATAGAAAGAGTAAGAGTGACTACTCCCCAAAGTTTGGAGTTTACAAAGACTTCACCTTCCTATCAAATGCATTGTAATCAGTATTAAAAAGCGTGCAATGAGTGTGAGCCTTTCAAGCTTAAATTTTATCAATGGTAGAAAAGACAATGCACATATAATATATATTTTAGACCAATAATGATTAACTTCAAATCAATATATGACTGTTCTATCAACGTCTACTGACTAACTCTTACAACAAGAGAAATAGAATACAAGTTAGGCTACTTCTATAAACGTAAACACAATTCTGCAGCAAATTTAAATTGTATATTAGGTACATATGATTGCATCAAATATGAAAGTATAAAGAAAAAAACAAAATAGATGTTAAGACTCTAATGGGAGGCCCTCCTTCTAGCACCATTATGCACGATCAGCCTTCAAAATCTGTAAACACTCTAAAATCTCAAACATGGATTAGTGATATGCAAACCTTTTAAATACTCCTATGAAATAATGCAGCATGCCTTCATAAACAAGATAACAACACAAACTAATTGAGAGCATAAAAGCAAGATACATATCTATCCCATAGTGGATTGGTGCTTCTTTGATGTGGAAAGAATCCCTTTCCCAATCCTTTATAAGCTTGATCTTGCAAATGATGATGGGAAAAATTAGCTCTCAATGTGAAGAGAGTAACTTTGCATGAATTGTAGATGGGTTGATGAAGATTAAGCCCTCTATTTATAGATTTTCAAATTGGAAGAGAGCTCAAAATAGAGAAATGTGGGATAATTATTGGACCAATGAGATGAAGCCACTTGTCACATTATGATAGGTTGAGGAATGTGCGAGTTTTGGCCAATGTGCCAAAGAGGGGGAGATTCAAATTTGAAATTGAGAGTTAAATGTTGAGTGGGGGACATGAAAGAGAGAAGTTATTGTCATGTTGGAAGGGACAACTTAACTTGTCTTCATATTCAAACTTGAGGAATATTCTCAAAAAGATGATTTGTTGAGGGAAAATGAGAAATTTATAAATGAATTAAAATGATTTATTGGTGCAAGTGGGAAAAGCTAGAGGATGTTATGGGTGGTTAGATTAGATTAATTAGGATTAGATTATCTTAGATGATGTTTAGGTGATTTTGACCTATTTGATTTAAACACTTTGATTTATTTAAATCAAAGGGGATGGAAAATGCATTTGGGATTTAATTAAATAAATTTTGGTTTATTTAATTAAAGCGATGATGCAAGATAAAGGTGGATTAATTTGCAGGAGATGAAATTAGAAGATGGTTTATGAAAGGTGAAATGTTATGGTTTGATTAAAATTGATTTATTTAATAGAATGAGGTAATGATAGGCTTAAATCAAATAAAGTTAATTTATTCAATTTAAATGGATGATGAACCTGATTTACTTGATGAGTGGATGAATGTGAATTTGATTTATTAATGTGATGCTATTTAAGTGCACAATGCTAATTTCACGTGTCTACAATATTACAATTTTTTTTCACTATAACATCACCTAGAAATATTAGTTCTTAACTATAGTATTCAAGACAAAAAAAATCACACAATATTCTAGATTTTAAGAACTAATGATGGATGTTTGAAAAATGTTGAGCCTAAGAAAAGTCACCATTTGTCCTGTAGAGTTAGAATAAAGAGAAAGATGCTTTTAATGTTGCTTACTTGAGAATAGAAGTAATTAGAAGCCCACCTTTTGATAGGGGATAGAAAAATTTGTAGTAATTTTAAGAAAAATATAGTATACACACAAAATTCATCTAAGGTTAAAACAAAATTCAATCTCTGAGATAACTGTTCATTATAGACATGAGCATGATATCTAGGTATGGTATGTTTATAGAAACTAATTAATATATTTAAGAAAAAAGCTACTATAATACACTATAGGAATTGTGTAAGAAATTCTTAAACTTGTCATGTGATGATAAGAGATTACAACTTACATGAATTGATGAAATATAGTGCATATTTGAAAGAATAAGTAAAGAAGATGGTGCACAAGTGGACCTAAATTTATTGAATGAAATACATATCAACAAATTAGTTAGTACCAGTAAGTGAACCACAATAGTAATTCAACGAGAACCACTTTTTGGGAGGTGTGTTAATATTTGCTAACATAGTAATGTAATAGGTGTTTTCCCTTCTATCTTGGTAACAAAAATGTAGCAGACATATATGATGATCTAAACCTAAACAGTAAGAAATTTTAGCTGAATTTAATGTGAGTCTAAAAATTTGGAATTCTTTGGAATATATGATATATAAAAAAATAGATTCATACATTTTATCTAGCAGCATTAGCAATGCTCCAACTTAAATAAAAATAGCATTCTTCAGTTGTTTGAACTCTAAAGACATCAAAATATTTTATGGACAAAGTGCAATATTGATAAAATGCATTATCTAAATGCAAGTTTTCAAGTAAATCAAGCTTTGAACCCCTAACATTTCACAAGTTCGATAAGAAAAGGTGTAATTACCATGGCTTTCTTTGATCAACACCTATTGATTTCACATGTTTAAATATTTGGGAAATTTTCCTTTGACAAAACAAAAAAGTAAAGGCACATACTCATTAGTACACTTTCCTAAAAAAATTAAATCAATGCTCCTCTCTTAACTTAGTTTTTATGATTGCTCTGCAGTGCGATGTGCAGTAAACATCATATATCCATTAAACCAAATATAGATGCATATAGTCATTAGCATACCCAATAAAACATTAGGAACTAAATCAAAAACCTCACACTTTCTAGTTTATATGAAGCTAAATAGTAAATACTCTACACAAATAACTGACTTGTTTGGGTGTGGACATGACCTTAGAAGGAACTTGAGAATGGTAGTCCATTCAACATGCTTTGTCAAAATATATAAATTTAAGAAATAATCTCAACAATTCTTCAAATGTTCATGCAAACAAACACAGGTCAAGATGTGGAGATCCAAGATATGCACCAAGAAGGCATAGAAGTAGAAAATTTAAATATAACAAATGAATAAAGTTAATGAATAAAATAGATATTATTAATATTTCCAATCTTATCGGATTGGATGTACATTCTGGGATCAAAATCTCAATAACAACATGCCTAGGTTCAATCCCCCACTGGATAGGATTTCCTTGTCATTGCTAAGTGTGAACAGAAAACCCTAAAATGCAAGCTAGATGGGCAAGGAATCCAAAGGGAATTTTCATGGAAAATATAAATATAAGATGTGGTTCAGCAAAGTGACTTTTTTAGCTTGGTGACACATTCTTCATTGCATTAAATATTGTTGCAGGTCATTAAGTTTCCCAACATTACTAAATAGAAAGAAACACACAACAATGAAATTTGTAGTGCCACATGCTTGATATTAATTTACTAAAATTGACCTCCATTTTCAATGCATTAAATAGATAGCATGTCATGAAGTTTCCAAAAATTAGTGAATAGAAAGTGTTGATCATCAAAGCTTATGCCTCTCTGATAGTATTATGGGAAATTTAGTGAGTGGGGAACAAATTGCATCTCACTTAATACCTCGGGGATTTTTATATAAATTCAATTCTTCTTTCGGGTTTGGAGATAAGGGGAGAAGGAAATGTAAACATAAAACATAAAAGGTGATGCACCAAAACTTTTACAACATTTCAAACCCAAATTATTCCTAGATGAGTGATATAAATAGACATAAAATGCCACAACCCTTCATTGTTGGAAAGAGAATGAATAGAAAAGGCTAACTTCAAGCACAGTGCAAACTTTCAAATCTTTCCATAGGGAATGTTCATTGAGGTCTGATCAAACATAAAAATTTCTTATGATTAACAAAATAATTTCTTAGAAATCACATGAACTCTTCCTCCAAATACAACATAGCACAAAAAACAACTTTCAGAAAAATAGAGAAGTCCAATGACATAGTCCAGATTTCTTAAGCTACTACTCCACCACACAAGCATACAACATTGAAATCAATTATTTAAACTATCCAGATTTAGCTTGCAAGACATAGTGTTTCATTCAAAATGGTAATTTAAAGAAAGAAAGCTTGAAAAAGGCCATACATGCATAGTCTCAACAATTTCTCATCAATAGTTCATGATTAAATATCAAATGAACTTTGAAATAGAGGTTGGTTGCCAATTTGACAAATAGTTTAAACCTTAATAGATATAACATGCCAAAGAAAGGTAGTTCTACAACTTGCTTCTGAAAATTATTCTAAAAATCATAAGAAAAATAAAGAAACTTCTCTTTAAAACAAACAAAACTGTAACTTGGAATCTAACCCCCCATTGTGTTGTCTTCCTCCTTATATAGCTATAGAAAAGGAAATACACTACCTCAACACAAAAATTGATACTACCAGGTGTTGAAAGTTAATGGCATACAATCCTGTGTCACTGAAAATTGGACCCACTGCTTGACATGAGATTAAATGGAATTAATGAGGCCCTAATCTAGTTTTGTGAGGAATTTTATACACCCACGCTAGGTCTTGGACCTTTGCAAATTAAATAAAATTCTTTTAATGATGTCTTGTAAAGGTGTTGTAAAGTGTTGTAAGATGCTTTCACACTTTTCTAGACTTAATGAACCCATTTCTTCCTAATTCAACATTATAAAATGTGTTTGATAATATTATTACATCAATATAGAAAATTCTTAATGTGAACTTAATGAAAAACTAGTGTTGTAGTGTGATTTACACATTCACATTGGTTATTGTGCATTTTTAGGCTATGTGGGCCTAATTTTAGTGTTGTAAAGTGTATTTAATCACTTTCACATTGAATTATGTGTCCCAATCCCTATTTTACATTTAAATCATCACTAATAGGCCTTAATTAACCCATATTGTACATCCCAAGGCATAATTTGATCAAATAACTGACATAGTCATCATATAAGCATAATTTTCTTACTTCTCGACATTCAAGTAAGCAAAAATGACCCCTGTGGGACCCATTCACCATTAGTGGAAAATTAGTCCCATTTATGTGGGACCTATTCACCATTAGTGGTGAATGAGTCCCATTTTGAGTCATTTTCTAGATTTGAGTGGGAAAAATTAGGTTTGAAGTTCATTTTTTCTTGATTTCGGCTTGTGATGAGGTATAATTGGGTACTAAGGAAAGGAAAAATTGTCTATAAATAAGTACCTTAACCCTCATTTTTATATCTCATATATCATTCACACATCTCTCATCATTAATTCATCATCTATCTTCTCATTCAAGTCAAGCAAACTAGGGCTTTCTCATTGCAAGTCTTCAATTGAGTTTCTAAGGATATTCAAGTGTTGAATCTTCATAATATGTTTCATATTTTCAAGATAAAATCATCATGAAAAGGTAATCATCTCCATTTTTTCTTGTCATTACTTTATTTCATCACTTTGGTTTAATTACCTAAACGAGGTTTGACTAAGGCAAACCCCCATTCCCTAACATTCAATATTTCCTTGTCTTGTCTTGTGTGTTTGCAGATCTAGGGCTCTTGGAAACTTAAGAATCATTGAAGATTGCATTTCAAATTCATTCAAGTCATCTCTTCATCATTCAAGTCAAAATATCAACTAAAAGTCACTTTCAGCCCGTCATACGACAATTTCAGAAGTGGACATCTATAGGAAGTCGAAGTGCAAACTGAAACCTCTGAAATCAACTTTGGAATATTTAAAAATTCCAAAGTGGACTGATTCACGGTGGGTGATGAATGAGTATCACTCCAAGGTCATTTTTTGGTTTTTTGTATTTCTTGATACCATTTTGTCTGAAATGGGCTCCGGTTTAGTTTTACAAAACTGGGACATATTCACCCAGAATGGTGAATGAGTCCCTCCAGGCCTAAAAAACAACATCATCAGCATTCCAACATCAATTTATAGTCCTCATCAAAGTTCTAGGTGCACAATTCCAATCTGATCCACTTTTGTTGCATTTTTCTATTTATTTGTAGGTGATTTTATAATACACAATGTGTTTTCAAACAATTTGTTTTCCTTTAGGTTCTATTCATTAATCAATCAATCTTGTTGGTTTCTTAAATTGAAACATTGCATCTATACATATGGCATCATTTTTCTATCCATATTGTGTTGAATTTTAATGTAAGATAAGAATTTTTGGCCCATCTTTCTCCTTCTAGGTGAAAGACCCTAAGAGAGCTAGAAAGCAAGTGGGTACCAAAAATCTATGTTATAGAGCCAATTATAGATCCTTGGTTAGGACACAATTATCTTTGCTCATTAATTCCCAGCTACTGTATTAATTTTTTTTAGATATTTAGCAAAGATAGAGGCCCGTAAACAATCAAATCCTAGAAACAATAGCTTGGCAAAAGGTCTAGTTCACTGATCACATCACCCTAAAGCATCGACTCAAAAAATCCATCCCAAAAACTGAGAAAGGAAAATAGGCCAACCAGCTTCAACAAACTCCCAAAACCTATCATTCTATAGGAGATAAAATTTCCCATGGTGAAGAGGTGACATGTCAACAAGGCAGAAACTTCCAAGCTCATGTATATAGCTCCTATAAAATTCCTAATGAGTCAACACGAGTCCCAAATGCTCTCCCAAAGAGAAGATGAGAGATGAGAGTAGCATAGCTTGCACATCTTTTTGATAATTTTACTTGAGCGTGAGCACCCAAAACTGAAAGCATTTATACAAGCCAAAAATGAAAATGACTAAGGAAAAAATGCTTCACAATTCTGCTAACTCACAGGGGTCCTCACTTGTGGAGATATGAACCTAGGCCACTGATTCTTCTTGGGGTTTTACTAAAGTGGAACACTAAGCCTCCCAATCTACATGAGTTGGTAGGACAAGGGTCTGGATCTTCTTGTATGCTTGCTCGAGATTGAAAATCTCCTTAAAAGAGATGAACTGCAATCTAGAAGAAACTACGCCCAGTAATAGATTCAAGAAAGAGGATAGATCTCATGCTCAACATCATCAACTATGGGCATGCCACTTGAACTTAAAATTTTTGTTGAGGTATGAATCTTGTGTCAAATTGCATCATTGACTTTCTCCATTATCAGCACATCTTCATCTGATGAAGGAAGAGGGGGCAACTCAAAACTAACCAAGATGCTGAAGTCCTTCTTGATATCAACGACCTACTCATTCAACACTATCTAAAACTCTTTCCATTTTTCTGCAACCCTATGACAGCTTATAATCTCATTATTTTTTGTGGAGGTGACCTAATCTAGATTCCTCACTCTTTCTAGGATCTGGTAAATGGTGATGCACAAATTGGAGATAGAACTTTGGGAATTCACCACTTGATATGAACATTTTTACATAAAGTGATCAACCAATAGGCCAACCTTAGCATTTAGTTCCTGAACATCCCTTAGAAATTGTAACGTAGGTCCCATAACAACACCAACTATGATCTACTCACAATGAATAGCTTTCAGCCTCTTCATTATAGGGAGGGGTCTAGATCCTCATACAACAGTCAAATCTTGGTTAAAACGAGGCTCTCTTGCCCTTGTGTTTTCTTCCATTTCACTTTTCTTCGAAAAAGCGCTTGCCAATTCAGAACTCGGTCTTCTGACTTCCTATCTTGACTCTTTTGATTCTACCTGGATCCTCTGAAAATCATCAAAATTTTAGGATCATGCATCATGGATCTCTCTTCTTAAATTTTCAATTTCAGCACGAAGCTGAACCTTTTCACTCCAAGCATCTAAAAGCAACTTGGATGTGTCTCCTTGCTAGTCTTGAATTTTCCTCACATAGGTCACTTTAGCCTCTCTAGCTTGGATCTCATTTTTCAATTTCGTTACCATTTTTTTTATATTTTCCAACTCCACCTCATGCTTCTTTAATTTCCTATCCAGCCTCTCATAATCAACATATACTACCTTGTACATGGCTTTGGCTACAAGCACTTTATCGTGCAGGTGAGTTTTGTTCAAGTCTAGGCCTATGACATGAATGTCATAATCTTCCATTTGCATTTTCCCCTTGGGTTTTGTAACGAACGACTTCATGGTGGTAACAAGTAGAGAGTTTATCTCTTCATTAAAACATGTTTCAATCTTCTTTGTAGTGGGCTTCTCAACA
Source organism: Sequoia sempervirens (assembly GCA_007258455.2). NCBI lineage: Eukaryota > Viridiplantae > Streptophyta > Pinopsida > Cupressales > Cupressaceae > Sequoia > Sequoia sempervirens. The sequence continues at coordinate 17,155 of VDFB02214030.1, forward strand.
TTTTTTGACAATATTTTTTGCTTCTTGGCCTTTCAGGCCTATTTGGTAGCATCGAAATGGCCCTGAAGAGTCTAAGGGACATTGATGCTCTGTACTACAATGGAAGTACTAGGGGGAAACTCAAAGAGGGTGACAATAGGGGAAACTTCAGATGTGTGAGCATGGGGGGATGTAAAAACTGGCATGATCATGGAAAAGGGTGGAATGCCAAAATGAGCAAGTGAGAAACTAGTAGGGGTAAAGATAGAAACAAGCTAATGGAGAGGTTCCTTTGTAGAAGTAGATGGACTGAGACTAGCAAGCAAAAATATGGTTTCAACCATTGCAATAGGGGCCTTTGACATGGCAATCAATGACACAATAGTGATCACGGTGGATGACACTCCTTCCATGCATGAGATGGTTTTAGTGGATTCTTTGAAAAGGGTAAGGGGTACATTTGATATTACCAGTTCAAGGGCTAAGGATGGAGTATTCCTCTCCATAGGAGGTAAGGGATTGACCAAAGATGGAGACATACATAGAAGAGGGGGAGTGAAACTTACCTAAGTCATGGTGGATGACACATTTTGTCAGACGAACTCTTCTTCTTCTTGTCAGATCAGTACATCAGAAGCACCTAGATCTTCGATCCTTCTTCATTTTGTATGACTAGAACTAACACGTTTTGATCTTTTGTTGTAGCATCCCCTAAAACTTGAGCTTCAACAGCTACCGAGGACCCCCTAAGAGACCATCGAACCCCTTTTCCTTTACTTTGGGTCTTGGAGGTAGATGAAGATCATAAACCCCTCTGCCTCGAGTCTATCTATTTGTCAAATTCCTAAGGTTTATAATCTTGAAGTGAAACTTGTTCCTTGTCAATTTCATGGCTTCTTTCAAGATTGTTGTTGTCAGAATTAGCCTCCTTGTCATATAATTCCTCAAATTCATCATCAAGATAAAAGTTTCCCAACGGGGCACCTAGAAATCTCATCTCCTATTGGAACCTCCAGAAGTTTGACTTATTTCATTTTGACCAGCTTCTTTTCTTCAACTGCATATTAAGAGACCTACCAATTGGGAAATTCCTTTGATACTTTTCCTGTGGCTCATAGAAACTTAAAATTTTTGGCTTATCTTCTAGAATGTGAGCCAAGTCAATGTATACCTCTGTGCTTTCTCTACCTAGGTTCCTCCTCTAAAAATAATCCCTAAATTCATGTCTTAAACAAAAATTCCTGTTTGGGTTATAATACCACTTGTCGTAAATGAAGACCAATCCCAAAGTCTCCTATAAATTTGTGATCTCATCCTCAACCTTCTACTTAGTTTGTATTACCTGGCTCCTAGCAATCATGAGAGGAAGATCATAAATCTTTGTTTTGTTCCTTCCAATACCATAAACTATGTCAACAGTGGATATTTGGCAGCATGCCTCCAATGCAAAGACCCTATCAGTCACAAATCTAGGGACTCAGAAAACCTCCTCTAGAAAGCCATGAAAACTAACAAACATGAAATCCTTTCCTAGGAAGTAATCTAATGGAATAGGTGGATTTTATCCATTCTATAACCTCTTGAGGGAAATGGCCAATGGGGTGAGGCAATAAATCCAGGACTATTGGCCTTAGAAAATTGTCTACAAACTGATAATAATATCCTATCCTTGAAATCATAGGTGTACATATAGAAAATGGTTGGATACAACCCCTTCCATCTAGCCTAGACACTGGTACATTCCTTCACAACCACTCAAAATTTTGATGTAAAATCAAATGAACCAAGATGGAAGAATACCTGAATTTGGACTCAGCATGGTAGTTATTCAATTTCTCTTTCATGTTCCTAACTATTATCTAAACAAAATAGTAATACCTCAAAACATTTTTTCTTTTGAGTGTATGGCCTAGGGAAAACTAGAAAGGGTTAACCTCTTCATCATCATCAATGCCAAAAATCCAGGCCAACATTGAGAACAAAGACTATGTATCCTTCTTAAATTTCTTGTGCAAAAGTGGCCAGTGAATCTATCATCTCTATGTCCTTTCTTTTGTCTCAACCTCAAATAATTTATTTTTCCTAAACATTTCTTCTCCTAGGGCATCCATCTGCTCTTTTTCAAAAAGCTCAGCACCCCATCTTGTAGGGATACACAACATATTCCATATGGTTTTAGAAGAAATGGTAACCTTTATCTCATGGCTCTCAACGGACTCTGCATTTTTGTTAAACCTTTTTTCACATGCATCAACTAACTCCGGGAATGGATGCACAACATGCAGCATAAACTATGGCAAACCACTATTCTAGAGCTGAAATGCAAAAACCTCTGATAGTTCATGCTCCAACATCCTCTAAAATGAGCCTTCCCTAAAAAATTTAGGGTTGGTCGACAATTAAGGGTCAAAGAAATTGTCAGTGCTCAAATGGTCATTCTTCTACTATTGGAGCATTGGTGAATGAGTAGCACCCAAAAACATTAGTGTAACTAGGTCTTGTATTTGAAACTACAACTTTCCTACCAAAGGTCGATTCTTCTGCCATGATTGTATGAGAAAGTTGCAAAGAGCTTATCGTAGTGATAGTGGCAACTTTCCTTTTACTTCTTTAGGGAAAACTACTTTTGAGTGCATTTAATTCTCTCACTTGTACATGTAGTTAAGACTATGTCTTTATTGTTGATCCATTAAATGTTGGCATTAGGGTAATATGTGTGAACACAATATTTATATCCCTTAGGAATACTGAGAATTCCGTGAGAATGGAATTAGTACATTCTCTCCACCGCCTCCTTCATAACTAAGTTTATTGCATTGAAAAGCATGCTTTTCCTCATACGAAACATGCTGAGGTGATACAAGGTACTCTTGAAAGGATTTTCCCATTAATTTGTCATAGTTTTAGTACATTAATCCATGTTTTTTTCTCATTAGTAAGCTCATTGGAATTGATGATGGTGAAGGAAACATGTCAACAATTGGTGTATTTACTCCCAACGCCCAAATTTATTCCTCAGGACATTTCATTAGATCCCCCATATGATTTATCTACCTTACTTTGTTTTGTCTTAAAACTTTTCATTGTTGTCCAGCCAAAAATAGACATTTAGTTGGTTGATTTTGTTTGTGCACCTTTTCTATATATAGCTACACCAAATTTTGCTACATTCATTCCAACATATATTCTATTAAGTTAGTTGGCCTTTTGCTTATTCACTTTCTACCATCTATTGCTACTTTTAGAATGTTTACTGGCTTAGGCACTCCCTTTCAGCTCCTTCCAAGGAGACCACAACATTGCTTTACAGGAAAGGTCACTAGTTCCCGAATCAAGTTTTTGTATAAGAAATTTTACCCCCTTGTCATGGTAACATTCAAGTGGTTAGTTAGTGCAGACTTCATTGCCAATGAGAACTAGCTCTGAAGCAATTACAATGTGCTTTCCCACTTCGTGGCCTCACTATTCAACCTGAATGTGTCTAATCCTATGATAATTGAATTGTGCCAGAAGATGTTTGACAGTTCATTGATGAAAGGGCTTGGTGGGATGTGTGAGTGGCCATCCGCAATGTTGGCATTCTGAGTGCTATGGACCTCTACAAGAATATGGACTATTGAATAGAGGTACCTTGGTTACCCTTCCTCACTGATTTTTGCACCATGGATGTTGATATGCACCGCTACTCTTCTTAGCCAATGACCACTTTTCTACTACAGGAGTACATTGTGGAGCAGGTTCTGGGGATTGCCTAGAGGAAGCACATTGAATTTTTTGTGCAGATTCATGGAGAGCAGACCCTAGGTCTACACTTTGTGACCAACGTGTGTCATGTGTTCACTGCCTTTTTTGCACCCTGACTGATAAAAGCACTAAATAATAAGAAGAACCCAATAATGAGCCCTTTCCTCTAATTACAATAGTCAGTGGCTTGACTTTTCTATTTTTTGCTCATTTCCTCCATTTTGCTTCTTTTTACTTGCTACTCCTTTTCAGTTTTGCTCGAGAGAGCTTCATGTCCAAAACCAAACCTTGGGCTTGCATCATATGTAAAATCTTCAATGAATATAATATAATACAACCCTTTGTTTCTTTAGTGTTCTTCTTGGGTTGTTTCATTCTCAAAATTTTGAAATATTTACAAAAATTTTAACATATGGTACATAATTGTTAAAAATTTCTAAAGAACTATGCATTTTAATGGAAAATCTTCAGATAAATACCATTAATCGATATATCCAAAGTGTTTCCTTCCATATCTTCAAGTTGATACAGGTTATTTTATTTGCATGCACTGATTCAAAAAGGTCCTTTCCATAGTGCTTCAAATTCCATGTGTTGCCCTGGTTTTGTAGTATGTTCATTGCACTTTGGCACTTAGCTCCCTTCTTTGAATTCTTGGTTGGAAGTCTTTTTGTCGAACCATCACTTGAATGTTTGCTATCAATTGATGATGGCTCCATGAGCCTTCTCTCTATCTTCCTCTAGTTTGTTCAGCTATGCCAATTGTACTTCTATTCCACCATTTTCTTCAATCTCCAATGTTTTATATAGTTGTAAAAAAGGAATTTCTATGGAAATGGGTATCACTACCTCTCTTCTGTACACCAACTCATAAGGGCAGGTCTTTAAAATTTACTCAGGATTAATTCAATCCACCCATAGAGCATCTCGCAGATTCTTATGCCAATCTCTTTGTCATTCTGACCCAATATGCTTGGTTAACCTAGTTAGGTTTTTGTTGGTTGATTTTGCTGACCCATTCCATTTTGGGTGATAATTTGATGAAGCCTTTAGGAAAATCATATGTCCAATTAAAAAAATTTACATTCCTGATTCCATAAAAACTCAAGCATTATTGGATACAACAATCTCAAGCAAGCCAAGCCTGGCTACTAGCTTTCTAAGGAAATTGACAATTTTCCCTTTAGTGATGTATTCCTGCACACACGCACTGCAATAATAGTGATTTTATTATCCAACACTGGGTGTTATAATTTCTTTAAAATTTTGACAATGGAAAAGGTCTGTTCCTCTACAAAATTATATATGGCTCCAAATCCTTTCAGACTCTTTGAATGGAATACAATAGGATTCTCTCCACTATCTTCCTTGTGCTTCTAAATGAGCATGGAAACTATATCACGTAGGCCACTATATATGTAAAGAAGAAAACCTTTGAAAAATTTGGGCTAATCAATGTTGGGGCTTCAGAGAGGGCCATCTTTTATTGCTCGAAAGCTACTGTGCCCTCGAAATTCCACTTGAAAGGTAGGTTCTCCTTAAGCATTAGGGTGATTGGTCACACAATGCTCATAGAATTTTATATGATTCTACTAACAAAATCAATCTTTCCTAGGAAATATCACTACCCTTTTTTTCATTTAGACCCTTTCAAGATCTATTTCCATTCCCTTATTTGATACTTCAAAGCCAAGAAGTTTTCTTTGGGGTGCTCTGAAGACTTATTTTTTAGATTGAAAGAAATACCAAATCATTGGTATTTCTGGAAATACCGTTAGGTCGCCCAAATTTATGAGGATAACCTAGTTGATCAATCCTTCTAAAGAAATGCTCACTGTATTTTGAAAAGTTGCACTAGTATGGGAGAGCCCAAAAGGCATCTATGAATATGCAAACATTCCCCACTTAGTGATAAACGTTGTCTTATGTTGGTTGGATTCCTTCACACAAACTTGATTGCATTTTGAAAAACTATCTAACAAGGAGAACATCCCTACTCTAGTTATAGTCTATAAAATCTACTCCATCACTAGCAAAAAGGGATATTATCTTTGATTTGACCACTTGGTGAGCTCTTGCACCATCGAGGCTTCGACCTTCTAGTTGAATAACATTTATTTCTATCAGACGGGCTTGGATCCTTCTACCAAGTCAATGGTATGTTGAGTTATGCCCAGGTCATAGCCTCTGAGATCATACCTGAAGCATATATCCCTCAGCCTTTTGTTGTCCTCGTGAGGGACTTCCATTCCAACCTTTAGTTTTTTCTTTCCTTCAATGTCAAGCTTTTCACAATCCCTTGAAATTGCAAAAAAAAAATACTTTCCATTTCTTGCATCTTTGTGAAGATCCGTCCTTGGTGGTGAATTGTCAAAATTTGTCCCTGACTTCTACATGAAAGAAACAATTTGAATGTCACCACCCAAAACTTAGCATTTTTTATTGTTGTCGAGAATTGAGGATTGGATAATAACCTGTACCACACTCTACTTCGTTGGTTTAGAAATGGGTTCAAATTGTGGGCTGACAGGAGCCATCTGATCAGGAATACTATTTTGTGATCAAGGAATCACTTGTATGTTGAAAGCTTTGAGACTCTCAATGAGATCACATGCCCTATGAATGTAATATCTTATCCTTGTATTCTTTGCAACCACTTGTCCACAGACCTAGCTTACCACTAGTTCCAAATTTTCAAAAGCTTTTATCCTCCTCGCACCTATCTACTTTGCTAGAATCAACTCATGAACCAAAGCTTCATATTCAGCATCGTTGTTGGAGCATCAAAACTGAAAATGGTAGGCCCTGGGGGTCTCCAATAATTTTGGAAACACTAATTGTACACCCACCCGAGAACCACCTTTGCGTTTGGAACCATCAAAATATAAGGTCCATAAACAATTATCATTAAGATCATCATATTCATCCTAATCCTTTATTATCTTTCAAAAATCTTGATGACCATCGAAGATTGCATAGGTGCCTAGCCCTATCACATGGAAATTTCCAAATGGATCAAAATCAATGGATTGGTGGAGTAGCACTTCTTCTTGAGGAGTTCACTTTCTTGTATCTTCTTCTTCTTCTAGCATTTCTACACAATATCTCTCTTGTTGAGAGATGGAGATATGTGCATCCCCAAAGGATAGATTTTTTCCATCCACAATATGTTTGGGATGCAAGGATTCAGACAAGATCTTCATCTTTTCCCTGTGTTTGGTTCTTAAAATTAGGTGGGATCAGTCAAGTGCCAGGTATCCACCAAGCTTAGCAATGAAATCTCTTGATAGACACATTCTGAAGACTTGTGGAATGTCTATCACTACTACTTCTTATGTAACTATTTGTCTTGGGTAAGAGAAAAGGGTTAGAAACAAGTCCTTTATCTAACCAATGGTCAGAACCTTCTTCATGTC
>VDFB02214032.1:0-21887 GCA_007258455.2 Sequoia sempervirens
TTCATCTCTGTGAACATCCCGTTGCTCTGACTTGAAAAAATTTTATCAATCCTGCAAGGCCAATATTCTCGAATTCCATCACTGGAAGATTTGCTCGTGCTTCGGGAAGAATTTTCACCACCTTGGGTCTAGGCGTATTTTCTAAGGAAGAAAATACTTTGCCTTGAAAAATTTAAATCACCTTGAAAACCTTGCCTAGAAAATTTTATATTCAACTCAATCACTTTGCCTGTGAGAAAAATTTATTTCACTTAGAAGATCTTCCTGCAAGCACATCATATTTTACTTCCATCATCTTCAACGCCTTAGGAAAAATTTTATTATTTTGCAACTCCAACGCCTAGCAACTTTGTTTTATTCATCACCTTGCATTTTATTTCGCACTTGAAAGATATTTAAATTTAAAATTCCAACGCCTTTTATTTTTCACTCACCACCCTAGGCGCATCATGTGTGAAGAGAAACAAGCTCTCAACGCCTAGCATTTTATTCACCCTTGGCAATATTTTCTAACACCTTGGCACTTACCACCTTGGGCGCACATAGCACTTGAAGAAGAATAAAAACCACGCCTAGCATTTACCTTGTTTTCACCATGCCTTGGAGTATTTCACTTCACCCTTTACCTTATTCACCACCCTACATTCACTTTTACTCTCCTCAACTTAGGCGCATTTTGGCTTGCATGAAGGATGACTCTTCAACTTCCTTATTTCGTCTTCACATGGCCCCATTTGGGCGCATTTAGGCATATGAGGAGGATGAGCTTTTGTTGACTTGTTGACTTCTTTGAACTTGGGCGCATTTTGATGGGTGAGGAGGACGAATTTCTTTGACTCCTTTGACCTTTTGTTGCATGGGCGCATTTGAGAGGGGGAGGAGAATGAAGCCTTTTTCCAACGCCATTATTTGACTCTCCAACTTCCCTTTTTTGTCCTTACATGCCCTCTTTTGGGCGCATTTTACCATGGGAGAAGGATGAAAGATGTTGACCCCTTGACTTTCTTGCTTTTTGGGCGCATTTCCACCTATGTGCAGGATGGGCACATTTAGGGGGTGGTGGAGGACGAGTTTTTAACTTAAGCCATTTTTCAACATCCAAACTCTCAAGGTGGGCGCATTTTAGCATAGCTGCAGGATGAAGTTCTTTGACTTTCCTTGACTTTCCAAGCATGGGCACATTTGAGCCTAGGAGGTGGACGAGTTTCATACTTGGAATTTTTTATGCTTTCACCTTGAGTTGGGCGCATTTTGCCATAGCTACAGGATGAAAAACATTGACCTCTTTGACTTTTATGCTTCATGGGCGCATTTTGGCTAAGCAGGAGGACGAGTTTTGGACTTAGAATTTTCTCCATGCCTCTTCATCAACTTGGGCGCATTTTCAGGTAGCTGCAGGATGAAGTCCAATACTTAGCCACTTTTCCTGACCTCTGCCAGTTTCTCCATGCCTTACTATTTATAGTAAGTCTCTCGATTTTTGCATCTCTGAAGCTCAGAACGATTTGAAATTTCAAACATTGCATCCTCACGACCTTGTTACCCTGTTGACACTGCTATTTTTAGTTGGCCTGCTATTTTTAGCCCATTTCTTAAGGTGGTTTGCTATTTATAGTAATTGCCTACTTCTGATACCTCCACAGCTCCATTTGCCTTGAAATTCGAATGACGTGCTCCTCACCACGTGACCTTCTACGACGACATCGGTATGCAGCGATTTGCTATTTTACCACTGTTTCCAAAATGACTTACTATAAATAGTAAAGTGCTCGTTTGACTTCAATTTTACCCGTGTGCTTTGAAGGATCTTGCGTGGTGGTTTACCGGATTTTGAAAAATTCCTGACTTTTACCCCTCTTTTGGGCCCGCTAGACCTAATTTGTTCTACATGCGTATCAAATGATCTCCGTTTGTTCTCATTTCGCTGCATTGCAATCAGCCCGTGATTACGAAGTGTTGGGAGGCTGACTGTCGGGATGCATCTGCTAAAAATAGTAAGTTGCCAAATGGTGACCATCTCGTTTGCATGTCACATCACTGCGAAGCTCTCGAAAAACCCATAAGGAATATGCAGACATGCAAGAAAACCCTAACATGCAAACCCTAAAAAGAGCCTCGGAAGACTGAACTCTGAAATTGTGATCTCACTTTGCATGTTATACTGTTGCGAAGGTCTCAGAAAACCCAGAAGGAATCTCCAGACATGCGTTGAAAAACTCTGCATATAGGCTCTGAAATTTGTTCTGGAAGCTGAACTGCTAAAAATAGAAAGTCGTCTGTTTTAGCTCAAATTTTGCACACGAGTAGCTTGATGTGTTCTGAATGCAGTGTGACTGTCGGAATTTCAAAAATGCTGACGGAACGCCTCGAATTACACACTTACTAAAAATAGTAAGTAGCCGGAATCTGATAAAATTTAGCTGGAAACCTGTTGGGAGCATACTGACCTCAATGTTAATCCTTATTTTCAATTTATTCACCTTGCTTGACCTTGAACTGACCAGGAAAGTACAAACCCTAATTTTAGACTCGGCCAAATTCACGTCTAAGCTCAACGGCGAAGAAATCCCCAGAAAAGGCAGACAGAAAAGAGACGGATAGAGAGAGAGAGAGAGAGAGACAAAAACCCAAGCCAAAAGACCAGAATGGAGCAAAAATTAGGGGTCCCCATTTTGAATGGGGCGATGTGTGAAAAGGTCACAACAGGGGGTCCCCATTTGCAACGGGGTGATGTGTGAAAAGGTCACAACAGTTAGTACCATGACAGATGATGTCGGACAAATTATTGAGAGCTCTTATGTTGTAGTGGTGGATTCTCCTGAGAATTGTTAGAACACGACGCTACTCCATCATCATCACAGGGGACTTGCAGACTGTCATCTGGTTGGGAGTATGGCTCTCATGTTGATTTGTTTCCCTCCTGCAAGAAAATTTGTTACTTCATCCCATGCAGCTGATTTTGGACGCCAACTTGTTGTGTCTTAGAGTCAGAGGGATCAGCTGCCTGATTCCAGTATTGCTAGTGATGAGCCATTGACCGAGGTTGGAGCGTTCTATCGCAACTACACAGTGAGGAATGCTCATCACTTTTCTTTTGATCCACACACGGAGGACTTGATGATACATCAATGTGGATTGGCTCCGGGATTAAACCATCCTTTCTGGGATGGTTATTCACCATCTTCAATAGATGGAATCAGTAGCTGCAAGTACCCGAGTGCGTCATTTGTGGGGGATTACTTGCAGAGTTGGCACATCCATGGGAGTCTAACAGAGGATGGAGATAGTTTTTGTGATATAGACACTTTCAAATGTTCATAGCTCCACAGTACGGATGGAGGTGTGTACAGATTATATTGGGATCCAGGTGGTGACAAAGTTAGTGTTGCAGTTTGGATGGGTCCCATGGGTTACTTCACCATTTTCAGCATGGTGAAGTTGAGATCAGTTTTGCGTAAAGGAAGTCGAAGGGTATCAGACATGGCAAACTTCCATTATGGGTTTGGGATCCAGGGATATCTTGCGCAGTTGTGTTTATGTTGGTGCTACGGGAGTCAGTCAGAGATGTGTGGGACATTTCACAGTTCTCCTTTTGGGCCTTCCAAGGAGTGGAGTTTCTTTGCAGTGGAGATTGCTTGGGGACAAGCAATTTCAGGGAGGGCCGACTGTAATGTCCCCATTTTCACAGGCATCAGAATGCAAAGGATTAGCCTATTATTTGGCCCTTGTAGGCTAATATGTTTGGATAGAGGGTCTCAATGGCAGTTAATGGAGGTTGTTGTCACTCCATATTCTTCAATTCAATAGTTGGGTCAGTTCCAAACCTTTGCAGATCCGTGTTTGGCTCAGTTGAGGGACTTACTATTTATAGTAAGTCAATTTGGCAATGTGGCTATTTATAGACAAGGCATCAGGACACATGGGGGTTTTGCAGTATTGACCCCAGCTTTTGATGGCACGTCAAAATATTAAGTATCGAGGGAGATATTAATATTTAAGGGGTTAAGTGGTATTTATTTAATTTAATGGAATATTATAAAGTTATAATTTAACTTTATAATAAAGTGAGCCACTTAAATTTTATTAAGTGAGATTAAATAGTTTATCTCAATGGTATGCCCAAGTGAGTGAAATATTAAATGGGGTACTAAAGTATTTTAATGCATTTTAAATGTATTAAAACCCTCTTATTGGAAATCGTGCCTTTTTGGAAAATATAAGGAAATGAGAGAGCAAGTCGACCTCATTCACATACGAGCATTTGGCATTGACTCTTTTTTTGGCTTCATCAAAGTTTTGCCTTAGACAAGGGTTTCAGCAATCTTCCACCATTGGAGAACGAGAATTCTTTAGTGTTCTGTGATTGTGAGGTTGTGAAAGATCAGTTGAATCATTGCATGTAAGAGCTTCATTCAGGAGTTCTATTTGTGCTTCATCGGTTTTACAGAGAGTTTCAGAAATAAGGTTTTTCACCATCAAAGGATTGTTTCTAGGTATGAATGCTTTCAATGTAATTTCACAACTCTGATACAATATTATATTTGCTTCCAACATCTCTCTATTTTTTGTTTTGTGAATATTATGCTTTATTTGGTAAATCTTTCGAGAAAACTTCAAAACTTCAAACCAGCAGTTGCAAATTTAGATCAGGGAGAACCAGGGGTTTTCACAAGATCTCAACAATAGCAAGTTTGCACAATATCACAGTTGTTGTGGATTCTCATATTTTTGGCTTGAAATTATGGTTGTGCGGTCATTATTTTCATCATTGGTGTCTATTGTTATATTTCCAATTGTTGTCACTGTCATAACAACATTTATAATGTATTACAATCTCGTCAACGCAAAAAATACTCTACAACCTATTATGTATCTACATAAGCCCACTTTGTAACCCAAGTAATTCATGTTAATGCATAAATCATGTTTTGTGATCCACGTTTGTATTAGATTTGACTATAATACATAAATCAGAAACATATTTATCGAGTTATTATTAATGTGTAAATCGTGAGAAATTTGGGTTTGTTAGTTTAGGGGAAAATAATTAAATATGCAAGCCAACATTGAGCTGAGAAGGTTGTTGTGTAAACATTAATGTGGTTTAGGATTATATAAGGTCGAGTTTTGCATATTTCAGAGTTGTTAATGTTGTGGGTAAACATTGATGCAAATTTAGGGTTTGTATGGTTTTGATATAAATATTTTCTAATGTACTAAAATTATTTACCCTAAATTTAGCATGGGACATTACATTCAATCTCAAAAATGGGGGTTTGTTCATAAAACAATGAACGATTCCTTCTCAAATCAGCTCTTCCTTATCTAACTCTTTTTCTAATTTTCAAATTATTTTCCCGCTTATTCTGGAACTGTCTAGAAAAATACCTTTTTTAGATATAACATTTAGCCCTTTTTCCTAGTGACAATTTTGATATTTCACTAGGTAAAAACACCTTTTTTTAACATTATATTGGACCTTTCTTTTCAAACAAACTAATATTAAGTTTCCCTCTTATAAAATAAAGTCACTAAGACAACTTAAGGCATTATTTTAATTATTTCCTTAGCATAATCAAAAAAGAGGGCATGACACTCTCCTGTCCTAGTGCTTTTAATTGACATTTATAGATTTTTTGTCATATTATCTTCCTAGTGACTTGAGAGTTTCTTTGTCTTTTAACTTTTCTTCTTATAACAATGTACATGATTCAAGCCCTGTAGGAGGCCATTTTCAGAAGACACGATGTTCTAGCACCTATAATGTCACCTTCTTAGACCTAATTAGTTTGAAAACCGTTAGCCTATTGGTTGAATTCCTGTGGGCTAATTGGTAAGGCAAGGGGACTCCAAAGATCTTGGAGGACGCAATTTCGGACTTACAATGTTTCTTTTGTTGGCAATGAGCTTTGTGGGCAATACTAATCTAAATGACACTCTCTAAAGTGTAATCTGACTTTTCAGGTGTTCTCCAAACTTTTTGGAGAGAACATCTACTCATAGTAAGTCACCAAATTGACTTATATTATTCACCTATTGCCTCAATATCATATCAGCATCGTCAAATTTGGATTCTGATGTGTTTCAAAACTTTCTGCAACTTCGGTAAGTTATTAAGTTATTTAATTAGTATTTCACTAATGTTGTCTAATGTTGATAAATAATTAAAGGACAACTTACTGTAATAGCTCGTTGGAAAGGTGATTAAATGTTTGCACATAATGAATTATTTAATTTAAAACAAAAAACTGTTTTTTTGTAAAAGAGCAACGAGAAAGCAAAAAAAACGCTTTTTCGTAAAGAAAAAAGTGCTTTTTTGAAAAAGCAACGAAAAGGCAAAAAACAAAATTGTTTGAAAAACCCATCAAAAAAGCAAAAAGCATTTTTTTGAAAAGCAACGAAAAAAGCTATAAAAGGAGGTGTTGAGGGCTCATTTGGATATGCTAAAGAATGACAATGTTATGCTATTGAAATGGCTTTGGTTCTATTCAATCTTTGAAGACGAAATCCCTCATAGATTTCTAGTTTCGAAATTGCAAGATATTCCCCAGATAGACTGTGGTGTGATTCCAACCAAGAGTCACCATTGGAGTTGCTTTGAAGTTTCAGGTTTGGTTTCTCAATATGAACATATTGATGAAGTGATAAGTCATTCAAAGCTGTTTGGAAACATGGTTATAGCTTCCTCTTCACCATCACTACCAAAGAGTACCTCAATGTAATGCACCTTGCCCTTACCCATACACCTATGACCAAGTTCCCAAAGCTCCTTACAGCTGAAACATAGCTTCTTCCTTCTCAATTCTTTTGCGAGTTTCATCATCCAACTTATCTTTCCTAGGCCACTCCTTTTGGAAGGGTTTCTAGTCTTTGTTTTTCTGAGGAACGAAAGGTTTGGAGGGAAATTTACTCTTTGGGACAAAATTCTCCATGTCGCGTGCTCAAATGATGGCATCCTGTGGAGAGTCTAGTTTGAAGGCCTTAATCCAACCATGCAATGGCTCGGATAATCCCTCAATGAAAAGAATGATCAGCCTATGCTCCGACACATCCGTCACCATGACCAAAAGCTTATGAAACTCAGAAATGTAAGCATCACTATCCCAATCTACTTAAGCTGTGCCAACTCCCTGAAATGCAACTCTGAGTCCTTGTCAAATCGGTCAATAAGCTTCTGTGTAAAGTCTAGGTATGAAGTGATGTTGGCATGCCCCAAAGGAACCAGCCAATGGTACCACCACTCATGCACCTCTCCATCCAAATGCAAAGTGGCATATTTGATCGCCTTTGTCTCCAACATAGGGTTGAGTTGGAAATACGTATCCAATTTTTCAACCCAGGCCCTGGCAATGCATTTGTTAGAGCATTCAAAAGAGGGAATGGACAACTTTCCAACCTTTCGCTATAGGTCTTGATTTTGTGGGCCCCCGTTGTGATCCCTTGGCCTATTCATGTACTTAATGGTGCAAAAATTCTGTAAAGACATGGCTGCATGGAATCCATCACCGAGAGCTTGATACTCCCTCAAATAATCAGTAAACCCTTTGCCTTTTCCTTGCAGTCCCTAGCTTCCAGCTTGTTGTCCTTCCAAGAAATGAGGTAAAACAAGTCTAGGAGTCACTCTACTAGCTCCCCTAGTGTGACTGTGCAGGAATGTGAGTGTTTCTCCCTTCACCATTATTCCCATTGTTGTCATTATCATCGTTATTACCGTTAGTTCCCCCTACACCATTGTTACCAGCATTGTTATGATTTGTTATAAATTGAGTAAGGAATTGAACCAACTATTATTAACCACTTGCAAGGTCATTCAGATCTGCATAGTGCTACCCTCAAGCAATTCATCCATGTCCCCCATGTTTTCCTCTTCTTTTGATTCTGAGTTAAATATGTTATCAATTGCCCTATGCCTTCTACCCCTGTAGGTTATATATTCCCTGTCCTCTGGATTCATAAATGATCATGCAAATTGATAAAAACCCTATACTGCTCAGAAATTTCTACAATCAAAATGTGCACCCAAAACTCACAGGCTGGTAGGAATTCCAACTCTGATACCACTGTAAAATCCCCACTTGTTTTTGCGCGATATTTTAAACGATTTTCACAGTTTGACACATGAACATTTTGTCAAACAAACAACATGCTAACTGAACTAAATCTTTTCAATGAATTTGAGGTTTGCAAATCACATGTAATAACATCATCAAATAGATAACTTCATTCATAGCATTATATGAGTTTACCAATACAACTGAATGATGCATAAAATCCTTGACATTAACATTTTTGAGTAATGAAGTGACAGCAATACACATGCATAGAAATGCAGATTACAGTCATAGTATTTAAATACCCGGTTGACAAGACTTCAAGGTAATGGTGGCACTTGTTGAGGTCCCACAACTGGCAGTTGGTGTACAGACGAATGGAAAGGGTTTGTGCCTACTATATGCAGTCGACCCTTGCTGAAATACATGCCCAACAACACCTATTATGCTCAGCTATCCACGACTCCCCTTATAACAAACCCACAGCAGGTCTTACCCTCAGCACTAGAGTTTCCAACAGGCCACACCCTCCTATAACAGCTATGCCCCTACTCAGACCCATGACCTCATAAAATGCAAGAATCATCAATGGAGGTAGAGGTAAATAGAGAAACCTATGCCATATTCCATGCCCACGACCTTAGATAATGACCACAACTCAAGGAAATTACATCACACTACCACATTGAATGAATGTATGCTACACAGGGGTAAAATAGCCACAATTTCTTGGAAATCCAATCACCCAATTTGAATAAGTAGTCCAATGCAAACAATGAACAATATGACCACCTCAAAACCTATCGACCAACATATCTGAAATCCTCAATCTTCAAAATGTAAATGATATTATCGTTACTCCTCCAAATTTGTCTTCGAAGGAGACTCACGAATTTGCCGATATTGATCATTGTGAAAGACCTAAATGATCTCTCCAACTTGACCAGCTAGGGTCTCAACACTGAACCCAGTCGCCCTAGGGTTTCCTGTCCCAAAGCCAAGAACTCCAAAAAGCTCCTCAAAATATCAATTATAGAAAATAAGCAAGCATAAAGCAAATGAGCTCTAATTTCCACTTTATATATGACTTGCACTTTTCCTGCCCATAAAATAAAATAAAGTGACTTTATAAAGTTCCTTTTTAAATATTTCCCCAAAGTCGCTTTATAACACCTTTTAATTATTTAATATCACCTTATACATATACTTTTTCCCACCAAGAAACATTAAATAATTAAATTAACCAATTCCCTTCCACTAACTATAGCCTACGGGAATTAAATAGGCTAATTAGTCCACTTGGACCAATCACTAAGAAGGGGACATTACATTCTTGGTAAAATGGAAAAGCAAACTAATTGAAGACTACTTGATATCCATAGCGAAGGTTGACCAAATTGGTTTTTCTTTTAGCTCACAAACATGAACAAAAGTCAAAAGCTCACTTTTCAATTATCTTGGGTGTGTCTGATGCAGAAGCATCAATGGTGTAAGAGCAATCTTGCATCAACTAAAATTATTTTCTTTAATGTCTATTTGTTTTGCAAGAATTTTTTTTATTTTCTGTAATGTCCCCAATTTTTGTAAGTCGGCATTGTAATTAAATAATTAATTTTTAAGTTGTCAGGAAAGGTTAAAATTAAAATGACAACTTAAATTAATTATTTAATGGTGCAAAAGTAACTTAAGTTTTAAAAAGATAAAGTAAATAAACTAAGTTACTTTTGAGAGATTTCTAAAAGGAATTAAAATTAAAAGATGTTAAAAAGAAGGAATTCAAGAACACACCAGGAAGAGTTACGAAGTGAAAAGAATAAAAGAATTGTGGAGCTCATTGCTATCAAGCTGGTTTGTGGATTTTGGAACAGGTTTAGTTGGTGGACGTGGTTCAGAGCCTTTATGAGGTGGGGTGACCTCTGAAAGAAGATTAGCTGCAGCAATGAAAGATCTGCCCTAGCTAATAGTTGGAGAAGACATTCAATTTTCTTGCTTGGATTTAATCGTTTGGTTTCTTGAAGAGACTTGTGGAGATTCTGAATGGCGAAAATTCAAAATTCAGTTCAATTCAAGTTGTATAGGATTGCAAACTGGTTTTGATAAATAAATATGTTTTCAGATATTGCCAATTAATTATGTCAGTCTCAGTAGTGCTTATGGCCATACCATATTTTGGAATCAAGGTGGAATTTGGATATTTATTCATTGCAATTTAATGACATGCATATGCACTGAGGAGCATTGAAGTTGTTTGTAATTTGCAATGAAATCGTGCCTCTCAGGAATAACCTTTGAATTTAAGTCCGCTTATAGAGGCAGCAAAAGCTTTACTCACCATCACGGCTCTATTTCAGCATCTCTTAATGAATAAGGGAGAAGAGAGAACTATCAAACGTGGTAATTAGGAATCCCCGGCATATTGATTTAATTTGGGTTATTCTTGTCACAAATAACTGTTATGGTATAAGGCGTCATTTGGCAGGAGTCGAGAATTAAAGACGAGGGAAATATTTCCCTGCAGGCAACCATTACAGAAATTCAAACGTTTGGAATCCAATATCACCGTCTATCGAAAGGAAGATTGGAGTCTATAGACAGCACTAGACGGGTGATTATGGTGTCTTTCCTGGAGGACTTTCGGGCTTGCTAAGGAAGAGACATTGTGACAAGAAAAAACGGAAGACTAAATGAGTTTTCCACCGAAGTTTGTATTAAATCAGGAGTTCCAACGAAGTTGACATGAAGTATTGATATTGATCTGTTCATTGAAATAAGAAGACGGGAGATTTAATAAAGATTGGAGAATGATTCTTGATGTCCTTATTTGATACGACTATTCTTGAGTCGATTTTATTAAAATAATATTTATATTGATTATTTAATGGTCAATTATGTAAAATGTTGTATAATATTGTAGATAAGGTTGTTCGTCGATTCTTTGCAGTTTCTTTTTAGAAACTTGCCATTTATTTGTAATCTTTGTAAATTATAAGAGACTCAATCTCTTTATGTAAATAATATCAAATATTTTTACCATTACTCTCGTTACACGATATCAGAGCCTTGGGAAAAAAAATTTGGGCACCATTGTTTCTGAACAGAAAAACAAATTTTAGGAGTTTTTTTTTTTTAAACTATAATTCGAGTTTGTGGGCGTTCTTTTTGGAAAAATCGTGCCCTGTCTGCTCCGTTTCTTCTTTCCTACGGGCAAGATTTTTTCCTACCTAGGCGCAACTTGCTTCTCTGATTTTGGACACAACTTCTTTGGCGAAATCTGTCGCATTTTGAAGCATTCCTAGACACAATTTCTTTGTATTTTCATGGAAAATCTGACATGTTTTTGTAGCAGTTTTTAAGTCATTTTTTGAGCCGCATTTTCTCTAATTTCTTAAGCAATATGGGCGCGATTTCTAAGTTTTCTTAGTCACGATTTGTTCAGATTTCCAACACGACTTCTATCTGTGTTTGAGCACGATTTCAAAACTCTCTGAGGCCCGCATTATTTAGTCTTCTTGCTTGCATTTTGACGCATTGACTGAGCACGGATTTGCTCATTCTGGGCGCATTTTCTTGAAAAAATCCTGTCATTTATCTTCAATTTCTGAAAGCGACTTTTGGCTTTGTTTTAGGGTCGCAATTTTTTCCATATTTCTGACAAGGTTTCTACATTTTGGGTGGGATTCTGAGCACTTTTTTCAGAAAAGCATTTTCTGCAATTTTTTTCAAGATTCAAGCTAGACTTTTGATAAAGCCTTTGTTTTTTAGGCCGAAAAAAAAAATTGATAGTAGATTCTTTTTGGGTTTTTCGAGAAGTTTTTGGTTAGTCATCAGATTTTTTTGGGTCTCAAAATTTGTGCATTAGAATTTGTGTCGAAGGATTTGTCTCGAAATTTGTGCCTGAAACTGTCTCAACCTTCAATATTTGGGAATTCGTGTCTCGGATTTTGTGCAATCAATTTTATCGCCTTCTCGGTTTGTCTTGTTTTTCATGTCTCAAAAAGCGTGAAAGATGGCGAGTTTGACCAACATTATGTTGGAAGGCAGTCAGAGATTTAATGGCAAAAATTATAACACTTGGAAGCAGCAAATGATGACTATCTTCGAATATCCCTACCTTGATCAGATTGTTCTAGGCAATGTTACTCGTCCCACAACAGCAAATAAGACCTAGGAGAAGTTTGACGAGCAAAATCGTGAAGCGGTGATGCTCATTAAGGTTTCAGTTACTGATGACCAGATTCCACAGGCTCCATCCTGCAAATCAGCTGTTGAGATTTGGGAGCACTTGAAAACCTTGCATGAGACCTCCGACAAGAGTCGTGCATTCTTTCTGAAGAGTGAGTTGTTCTCCATCATGATGGATAAGAGAATGTCCTTACAGGAGCATCTGTCAAAGATTCAGTACATCTGTGATCAATTGGAGGTGATTGGTCGGAAGATGGAAGAAGAAGACATAGTAGTAATCACCTTGAAAAGTCTACCGAAGTCTTATGAGCACTTTGTTGAAACCCTCAACATTACATCTACTAATGTTGATATGAAGTTTTCAGAGCTTTGTACCATCCTCTTACAGCAGGAACGCTGGAAACAATAGTTTGGTAGTAGTGTCTCATCGTCCTCTACAGAACAAGCTTTTCCAGCTAAGTCTCAGTCTAAGAACAAAGGGAAAGGTCAGCCTTCCCAACAGAAAGGCTTAGGTCAACCTCTAAGCAGCCCTAAGAAAAAGAACATTCAGTGTAATTACTGCCACAAATATGGTCATATGAAGAAAGATTGTCGTCAACGTTTGGCTTCTAAACAGAAGAAGTAGGGAGGGTCTCAACAAAAAGCAAATGTTGTCGAGCACACTAAGCAGAAGGAATCTACCTTTTACACTTCTATGGCTAAAAGACCTGCAGATCATGTTAAGTCCTCTGCCCGGTACATTGATTCAGGTGCTTTAGGACACTTCACCCATCAACGTGATTGGTTTACAAACTTCTCTCCCTTCAGTGACTCAATTATTTTTGGAGGAGGTGAAGAGTATAGAGTTGTCGGTAAGGGCACTGTCCGGTGGGAGGAATCTCATATTCCTCAATGTCTACTATGTTTCTGGCATGGAACTAAACCTTCTCTCTGTCATTCAGATTATGTGGCATTCTCCTCAGTTGGATGTGGTATTGAATGCACACAAATGTTCGATTGTTGATCAAGAGACTCGCACCACTATGGTTGTTGGTATTGAGGATCATGGTCTATACAGACTTATGGATACAGGTGATTCTCCAGAGTTAGCCATGGCAGCCAGAAATTTTGCTATTACCAATCTTTGGCATCAACACTATGGGCACTTAAATGTGCACTATCTCTCTCAGCTAGCTCAGGAGGGACTTGTAGCTGGTTTACTTGAGATCCAAACTCAACATCATGGAATTTGTGAAGCTTGTCAGGCTAGGAAGCAGCACAAGACATCGTTCACGGATGGTGACTCATGGCAAGCCTCTAAGATACTGCAATTGGTTCACACTGATGTATGTGGGCCAATGAATACACCTTCTGTTACTAGTTGCAGGTATTTCTTGCTTTTTGTTGATGAATTCAGTAGTAAAATGTGGGTTTACTTTCTTAGACAGAAATCAGATGTGTTTACTATATTTCAGAAGTTTAAGGCCTTAGTAGAAAGAGTTTGGTTGTTCCATAATCACTCTTAGGTCAGATAATGGGGGAGAATTTTGTTCTACTGCTTTCTCCAACTTCGGTGATACACATGGCATCAAACGTCAGTTAACCACAACCTAAACTCCTCAGCAAAACGGTGTTGTTGAACGGCGCAATCGTAGAATCACTGAGATGGCCCGCTCCATGTTACAACATAGGAGTGTTCCTAATAAATTTTGGGCAAAAGCAGTCTACACTGCTATCTATCTGCTTAATCGGTCTCCTACCCACGCTGTTAAGGGGAAGACTCCAGAGGAAGCTTGGACTGGTCGCAAACCTAGGATCAGTCATCTGAAAATCTTTGGCTCTTTAGCATATGTATGGATTCCAAATGCCAAGCGCTCCAAGTTGGATTCCCCCTTAATTTTTCACTTTTTGAACACAACAAAACCAGCATCAAACCCACTTATTATCATTAGCTCCAAACACAAATCAGCTTGAAAGGTAACCCTCACCAAGAATGTTCACCAAGATCCCAGTGTGGGCGAGGTGATAGCATATGGTTTGGGGATAGTTAGGAATAATCTGAACTGAAAAGTACATTCATCTGCTTCAATAGGCATCCACAAGCCGTGGGGATTCTCCACTTATTCAGTGGGTGAGATTATACAAGCTTAAAGGTGCCAAGCCAGCCATGAAATCCACTCTTCCACTTAATAATGTGGGGGGAATACAGTCCACACAACCACTCATTTAGTGGGGGAAAACTTACAATAAGAAAGATGATTATTTTAAACTCAACCACTCAATCGTGGGAGTGTAAACAAACATTAAACTTGCAACAATTAAATTAAAACAGCTCTTAGTACTACTAACTAGCTTTACAATGAAAGAATAAGCTACAATAATAAAGATATGCTTCAAGAATCAAACAATGGTTAGAGTGACACTTCCTATAACTCTTACAATGACAAAATGATATAAAATTGAAGCTCAAACAGCAAATTACTAATATTTACTAAGTCTGATCAAAAATAGCATAAACAGAAAATCAGACCAACACAAAAAACTCACATAAATGGACATAACTTTCCCAAAACAGCTCAAAATGCCTCCAAACCATAGCCAATCAACAGCTAGAGACTAGGCGTCCATTCTCCAAGAAGAATTCGAGCCAGAAACAGAGAGGAACAGTTGGCACGAATTTCAAGGCAAGCTCCAAATGGTACGGCCTCCTTGAGGAGGTCGACTTGACTCCAAAAATCAGCAACTCAATAATAAATTCCAAGAACTTGCACAAAGGGTCGCCCTTCACAGTTACACAACATGAGCGAATACCTAGAATGAAATAAAATTTGATGACGAAGCTATGAACAGAAGTTTGCTTTAGCTATGTCGAACCAGCAACTCAGAAAATAGGCTATACATCAGCAACCTGTTTGGAAACATCAGAAATAAAGCTCTATCTGCACCTCTCAGTGAAGTACAGTCTCATATCTCCACCTAGGAAGCCATAGTTTCAGGCCCAAAGGATGGATTGAATTTGCTAAGCTTCCCCTTAGCCAGGTTCTGGATTCAATCTAGCAACATAACTTTACTTTCAAAATCATAACATGATCAGCTCTTCAAAATGCCTCAATATATAAACTTCAATTGGCAAATGAAACAATCTACAAGAAGTCGAATCACTTCAACTTCCCAAGGGACACCACCTTCAACCATTCATTTTATTTTGAAATAATAAAATATTATTCACCTTCCCTTAGGCGTCCATTTCAAATTGCAACAATAAAGCATTTATTAAATCATTAAATGCTCAACTGGACCCCTTAATGTCCCCTCTTTACAAACAACACAAGTTATCAAGCCTAGGTGTGGGGTACAACTTAAAACATGAAATTGACTAAGTCTGAAACTCAGTCCAAGGAGATAACCAAAACCAGAGCCAATACTGAAACTGATGGATAGCATGATGACTTGAACTGAACTACTGATGATGCCACTGCCAAAATTAGACTTACTAAAAATAGCCAATGCCAAAAATAGTAAGTTCACCTCAAAACCAACAAAAAGTTGAATTGAGCTGGAAGCAAGACTTACTGAAAGTGGAAACCCTAAATTTGCACATCTGAGTAGCCAAAGGATTTCCGGAAATAGGCTATCAATCAACAATGAGATCATCACTGAGCAGGGTACATTACATTCACCAAGATCCCAATGTGGGTGAGGTGAAAGCATATGGTGCCAATGATTGTTAGCAACTAGAAAGAATTACAAAGCTACTGTACGCGACTGACCGACCATGAATGAAAGTAAATACAAAGTAGGCGGATAACTGACCATGAATTCCGCACTACCACTTATTCAGCGGGGGGAATATTTTCCACTCTGCCACTTATTCAATGGGGGGAAATTAACAAGAATGAAAATAAGATTATTTAACTCAATCACTTCTTCAGTGGGAGTGTATACAAACATATAATTTGCAGCAATAATAAAAATAGTTGTTAGTATTACTAAACCAGCTTTACAAATAATGAGTTTCAGTTGCAATTCATCAAGAGATATTCAACTATAACCACAAGGAGTTAGAGTATAAACATCTAACTGATACAATTTGCGAATGATATAGAAATTGAGCTCCGAACAGCAATATACTAGAAAAAATACTAAGTCTAATCAGAAACAAGATGAACAGAAAATCAGACCAGCAACATTAAAACTCACTGAAATGGACGTATCTTCTCCGAAACAACTTGATCCTTACTATGCCAAGTAGGATCCCAGGGTCCTAAATCCATCTCTGTAAAGACCCACCATGCTGACGTTGTACCACACTGATCACATAAACATATCCAATATTCCAAGACTACTCTGTCCTCCTTCCAAACACACAGCTTAAACTGACAGTCCTGAAGCAATTGAAGTCATAATCCTGCAACATCCCATGTCTTGAAAACTCCGAGGAGTCAAAATCTGCAATACCAAAATCTAACATATTCCTAAGCAATAAGAAAGATAGTCTTCCCAACTCAAAAACATGCTCCTCATCATAACTCCTCATAGCGTCAAACAAAGTCACAACAGCATATGTGACTCTTCCAACACTTCTTGCAAAGAGTAAAGCAACTCTTTGTCAAAGTTCCACAATACATCCTCAAAATTCCATGAGGATATATAATGCCTTCTTTGAAAAAAATTGATATAACTGAGAGGGCTCCAAAAAAAACTTGCAAATTTCACTTCAAGAGTCTCCAACTGGTGAACCAAATTAGTTACAAACTCGCTGCCCCAAAGATTAGTATAGGAGAAAATGCAGAGCAAGCTACTAATTAATGTTGGAGAACATCCCATACAAGAATTTTGGCTACACCGAATCATTCCCTTTCTCATTTGAGGCCCAAAATCAGGCCTAATGGTAGACTAGAAGGTCTGAAAATGAATACACCAACTACTGATCAGGTCTGATTTAATCATCTTGAGATCTGATTTATGGAAAATCAACATCCCAAAACGTAAGCAGCAGTTGCTACATGAAAAATCTTCAACAAAATAGGCATAACTGCTCATGAACAAGGCTGGTGGCACCCTTATCGAACGTCCCAACACCACCATAGAACAACTTCTGATCACATTATCTTTCCATATTACCATTTTTTGATCAGAAATTATCATCCAAATGCTGATAAAGAAGGTAGCAGCACCTCTGGTACTGAAACTTTGGCACTTATCACTCCAACATACCTTCTTAACAATGTGTCTAGGATCCCAAATTAAAATGCTTAACTGAAAACAATCTCCTTTACTCAAGCAAATGATCATAAGACCTTTCTGAGTACCTTGTGTTGATTCCTCCCTTTTAAAATTTTCATTTTTTTCTAATTGCTTAGTAATGCCAGGATCCCAAATCATCAACATCGAAGAACCTTTTCTCCAACGAAAAACTATTCTAATTTGAATCCACTGATCTATACAATCTAACTGAATCATTACTTCCTGAAACTCCAAGAAGCATTCAAAAAATCTACATTCTCCCAAGAGACTGAATCCAATACCAGGAGGCATGAATTCCTAAAAAAATTCTAAGATATCATCTTTCAACTCTAACATATGTTCGGTCCCTCTCTCAGGGGCTCTTCCCAGAGATATGTTGCTAAACACTTTACTTTGCTTTGTGATTAGGGATTGAACATCTGAATGATAGTGCCTCTTGTCTTCCACTGGATTGCATGGTAGAATCAAGCACTTTGCTGCCCATTCAACTTGATCATGATGAATCAACCTCTCCATCCTCTTGAAAGACATAATGCGAGGACCTTCATTAGACAAACCTCTCAATACTATCTTCTTCCCATCTGCTTGAAACTTCAGCTCCATTGTTTGCAAATTCAAATTGATCTCTCCAAGAGATCGCAACCACTGAATTCTAAGCACGGCATCGTTTTCTCCGATGCCCACTATATAAAAATCATCTTTAATATCATAGTTCCCCAATTGCATGGACAAATTGGAGATCTTTCGATTGCAAGATATTGTGAAGCCATCAGCCACCATGACTTTGAAGCCTTCAAATTCTTCAGTTTTAAGCCCTCTCCTTGCAACCAATCCTTCATCAATAAAGTTATGTGTTGCTCATGTATCAATTAGAGCAACAATTTTCTACCCACCAAACACACCATGAACCCTGAAGGATTCATTCTTTTGAAAACTGGATAATTGGGCCAATGCATTCCCACTTCCTTTCCCTCTTTTAGGATTAATTGGGCCTCTTTCATCATCACTATATTCATAATCATATTGCTGTTCTGAAAAATCAGATTTTGATTCGTAATCAAAATACGCTCCCATATGATGAGAAAGACCCTTACCATAGCATCTATGCCCTTTAGACCATGGTTCACGGCATGTGTAACAAACCCCCTCTTTTTTGAGCTTCTCACGCAACTCTTCATCCATCTTGGTAGGAAACTTCTTGGAAGGAAGAGGTAAAGGCCTCTTTTCTTCCTTATGTGCAAGGGGTTTGGATGGAAACTTAGGCCTTGGAGCAGCCAATTCCATGCTTCTAGCTTTCCTTATTGCTTCTTCAAGACTCGGTGGATCAAATGTTTTAACCCACCCCTTTAATGGCTCCATAAGACCTCCTGAAAACAGCACAACAAGCCTTCTTTTGGTGATGTTGGGCACCATCACGAAAAGCCTTTGAAATTCTACAATATAAGAATCCAATGAGCCATGCTGTTTCAACCTATGTTCCACGGCTTGTCAAGGACAAGGACGGAGGGGACGGCAGGGGACGTGTTTCCGGGACATTTCCTAAGGGGCAATTTTTAGGGGACGGCAGGGGACGGCGACATACAAAATACATATATATATATATATGATTTTTTCAAAATTTATTAATATATTAGAGAGAGAGAGGGAAAGAGAGATAGATATGTCAATAAATTAATAATTGATAACAACAATATCAATATGTAAGTAAATTGCGAGAGTAGTACTATAACAGCATAAGAAATGTCATTAAAGCATTATAAAATTTATCACAACAGTATCAAACATAATAAAACTATGGTCTATCAATATGAAATATCCAAATGTCTCAAACATGTATCCTGAAGTCTCAAAGTTCAAACATGAAAATCAAAATATTAAATACAACAATCTATGAAATTAAGCCTCATTTGGGCTATGAATATCCAAACACTCAGAACTATCTGAGTCACTATCATCCTCTGGCAAGAGTGGAACTAAAAGATTTAATATTTAGTCATTTTCAGACTTTAGCCCAAACAATTAAAACATTAAACAGTTGGTGGGCCCCGCGCGAAGGAACTTAACCTTTAAAAAATCATTTTTTAATTGTTTTTTAATATATTTTGACTTGTAGCTTGTGGGGGAGGGCTAGCCGTCCCCGATACAGGGAACCATCCCCAATCCGTCCCCAATTCATATAGGGGACGGGGAAACATCCCCAATCTGTCCCCAATAAGTATCGGGGACGGGGAAACATCCCCAAAGTGAAGGAAACGTTTCCTAGTGTTTCCAATGGATTTTGCATTTTCGGGGACGGCAGGGGGACTTCCCCTTTGCGTCCCCCAATCCCCGAGACGGCAGGGGACGGGGACAGGGGTTTTGGGGCAAGGGACGCGTCCCCATGTAACCTTGGTTTCAACTAAGCAAGTTCACGAAATTTGATTTCCGGATCCTTGGTGTCAAACCTTTCAATCAGCTTGTTGGTAAATTCTTCATATGTATGAATCAGGTTATGGCCAAGAGTGACCAAACCATGGTACCACCACTCGTGTGCAGCTCCATCCAAATGAAATGTTGCAAATTTGATGGCATATTCTTCTGGCATAGGCCTGAGTGATAGGTAATTGTCCAACTTCTGGACCCATGATCGAGCTGTGCACTTGTCACTTCCATCATAATGAGCTAAGGTGACTTTGGCAAGTGCTTGTTGATAGTCCATTTTGGGACCTACAGGAGCTCAAATATCCTTCTTTCCTCCTCTTCCCTTCTTTCGATTCATAAACTGATCAAATGTTAATATTTCTCTGATTTCATATGGAAGAGAAACATATTCCATGTAACTTTGTCTCACTTCATCTGCCATAGGGACTTTAGGTTCGGTAGATGCCTCCTCCCTTGGAGTAAAAATAGGAAGGAGAGGTCTTGGGGCTGATTCCCTTGAATTGGCAACATGTTGCCCAACTGTTCTTCCTCTTGGCTCCGAATTGGAACCGCTAGAATCTAACTCTTGCTTGGGTTGGGTTGGGTTTACTTGTTGGTCTATCTTTGCAAGTAACCTAGCCATCATTTCCATCATAGCATCAAACTTCTTTTCTGCTCTAGAGTCACTGTCATTTGCTTCATGGGCTAGTCCCTTGCCCCTATCAACCATGTTTTCAACTAGTGTCTCTTCGTTTCTCAAAACCTCTGAAAAAGTATCAATCTCAGAAAATTGAAACTGAACTATGTTACCTCTAGTGTAGTACCGGAATTCTCTATCACTCATCTGTCACTGAAGCTCGGAACTCATGGGATGGCAGGATAACAAGCTCTAATACCACTGTAATATTCCCCTTAATTTTTTTTTAAATTTATCACAATAAAACCAACACAAACACCTTTGATTAGCGTTAGCTCCAAAAATAACCAGCTTGGAAAGTAACCCTAACCAAGAATGTTCACCAAGATCTCCATGTGGGTAAGGTGATAGCATATGGTCTTGGGGATCGTTGGCAACTAGAAAGAATTACAAAGCTATTGTAATCGGTTGGCCGACCATGAATGAAAGTAAATACAAAGTAGGCGGATAACCGACCATGAATTCTGCACTACCACTTATTCAGCGGGGGGAATATTTTCCACTCTGCCACTTATTAAGTGGGGGGAAATTAACAAGAATGAAAGTAAGATTATTTAACTCAACCACTTCTTCAATGGGAGTGTATACAAACATATAATTTGTAGCAATAATAAAAATAGTTGTTAGTACTACTAAACCAACTTTACAAATAATGAGTTTCAACTGCAATTCATCAAGAGATATTCAACTATAACCACAAGGAGCTAGAATATAAACATCTAACTGATACAATTTGAGAATGATATGGAAATTGAGCTCAAAACAATAGTATACTAGAAAAAATACTAACTCTGATCAAAAACAAAATGAACAGAAAATCAGACCAGCAACATTAAAACTCACTGAAATGGACGTATCTTCTCTGAAACAGCTCGGAATGCCCTCAAACCATAGTCAAACAATAGCTAAGAGCAAGGCGTCCAAATTCAACAGGAAACTCGAGCCAGAAACAACAAACTACATAAGGCACAAATTCCAAGGCAAGCAAGAATTGGTACGACCCCCTCAAGGAGGTCGACTTGCTACCAAAAATCAGAATCTCAGAATTAAAATCTGCAAACTTGCAGAACTAGGCGCCCTCCACAGTTGCATAGCTTGGGCCAGTACCCAAAATGAGATAAAAATCTATGGCGAAGCTAACAATAGAAATCTACTTCGGCCATAATGTTCAGCAACAGTCATAAACAGATTATACAGAAGCAAAATGTTTATAGAATTCAGAAATAAGCTCTATCCACACTCCTGGATGAAGCATGGTCTTCATCAACCACCTAAGTAGCCATAGTTTCAGGCCCAAAAGATGGTGTGTTTGCTAAGCTTCCCCTTAGCCA
>VDFB02214033.1:0-12478 GCA_007258455.2 Sequoia sempervirens
TATATCTATGTATACACACATATACACACAAGAACGACAAGCAAATGTAATTTTGCAGCAATAATGCACCTATATTATGGTGGACTGTGTGTATAAAGTTATATTTATGCATATATATGGCCAACTATGTGTATATGTGTGTATATATGCATATATATTTGTGTATACACACATATACACACACTCCGCCATAGTATAGACCTTTGTTTTTGTTTTATACCTCTGTAATTTGTATATGCATATATATCTATGTATACACACATATACACATAGTCTGCCATAATATAGACCTTTTTTTTTGTTTTATACCTCTATAATTTGCATATGTATAGTGGCAGTATTGGAAGTTAATATACTCTTCAGTATCAAGAGTTTCTTGTAGGTAAAATATGGCCAACTGTATATATATTCAAAAAATTATACACACATACAGACATATATATGTGTGTGTGTGTCTATGTGTGTGTTTGTGTGTATATATATACACACAACCGGTCATTTACATACACATACACATACTGTGTGTATACATATACATAATGTCTGTTAAGGGTTTCATGCACCTATATTTTTGGTCGACTGTGTGTATACATATACATACAATTCATGGGTTTGTATAGCTCGATTGTTAAGGGTTTCATGCACCTATGTTTTAGCCAATTTTTTCCACCATTTACGTGAACTCCTTGCTCAAGAATTCCCAACCCCCATTGTCCACTCTTCCCTGTCCATCATCTTTGCTTGAATTGTGGAGTTTTTGGGAATATTTCATATCCATTTATAGGATTTTCCTAGTCAATTTACTAATCATTTTAGTTTTTTAATTGACTAATCATTTATAGGATTTTCGTAGTCAAATTAGCAATCAATTTACTTTTTTAATTGACTACAAATTTTAATATTATTAATAACATATAATAATATAATATTTAACAACTTAATATTATAATAAACATTAAAATATTATGTATGTATTGTATACATACATACATACAGAATAATTTATTATGTATGTATGTATGTATGTATGTATATATGTATGTATGTGTGTATATGACATACACATACATACTTACATATTATGTCATATGTATGTATGTATTTATGTATAGTAGACACACATACAAACATACTACCACAATATGTATGTATGTTTGTATACTATACATACATACATGCATACATATATATCAGTTAATATACGAATACATACATAGATATTTTATACATATATGTATGTATGTTTGTGTGTATAGTATACACACATAAATATGATAATAAAGATACATACACAATTTGGCCGAAAGATACGTGCATGGCACCCACAACTATGGAGTGGATGACAATGTTCCAATACTGTCATTACATATATGCAAGTTGCAAATTTACAAACACATACATATATGTATGTGTGTATACTATACACACATACATATGATAATAGAGATACATACATACTTTGGCCCAAAGATAGGTGCATGACACCCTCAACTATGGAGTGTATGATAATGTTCCAATATTGTCATTGTATATTTGCAAGTTGTAGATTTGCAAACACACACACATATGTACTTGTGTATAATATACACACATATGTATATGTATGTGCGTATACTATACACACATACATATGATAATAGAGATACATACATACTTTGGCCAAAACATAGGTGCATGGCACCCTTAACTATGGAGTGTATGATAATATTCCAATACTGTCATTATATATATGCAAGTTACAGATTTACAATTACATATGGTAGATATATAGAAATTGATGTTTCATATAGCCTTTTTCATTTACATTTATATGAATTCAATGTATAATTTAATTTATATTCAATTACATTCACAAGTGTGAGAAAGTTTGATTAAGGACAATGGACTGCTGGTGGGTAGGGTGATGTTGATAGTATAACATGCATTGCTTGTTTCATTGCACACATACCCTTGATCCTTTGCAATCAACTCTATTAGATGCATGGTTAGTTTGTTCTTCAATCACACTCACTCTTACATGTATGAATTTTTTGTTTTAGTTTGTATCATTCAATTATTTCTAAGACTATGAATTGGGGATGTCATACTATAACATGCACTTTTTGATTCATTGCAAACATACCCTTCATCACCTCAAGGATATAAGAGTTACAATTGTGCATATACGTTGGAGGAGTCTAATCTATCTAAGATATACTGAACTACTCTCAATGATGGCCTCAAGGTTATTTTGTATTTATTGTAAAGATAAGACTTCTTCCAATGTATATCCATCTTCATCTTATTACAAGAGAAGAGCTCATTCCTATTAACATAAGACACCTCAATCTTACATGTATAACATAAGACCCTTGTTCATTTGCAATCAGCTCAACATGCACGGTTAGTTTGTTCATCAATTACAATCATTCTTACATGTATGCATTTTTTGTTACACTTTGTAGCATTCTTTGATATGTATATGTATATGTATGCATATATGTATATACATATGCATATGCATATGTATATGTATATGTATGCATATATGTATCTATGCATATGCATATGCATATGTATATACATATATGCATACATATACATATGCATATGCATATGCATATGTATATGTATATGTATATGTATATATGCATATGCAATCAAAAAGTTGAAGTTCTTTTAGATGGAGAGTGGAATGAAGGAAGGAATGATGCATAAGCATAAGCAACAACATTACACTCTCCATAAAAAATGCATCGTACCTTCCATTCGTTACACTCTCCATCAAACATGCATTGCATATGCATAGATACATTTACATATACATATGAATATGCATATGCATATACATATATGCATATATACATTCAACCTAATTAGATGTATGATTTGTTTGTTCTTCAATTAAAGTGACTGTAAATATTGACCCCTCTCCCTTATAGCTAAATGTGATGATGGGTGACTCCTACTTATGTTATAACCATTTCTCATACACTCAAATAGATGCATGGTTAATTTTTTCATCAATTACACTCAATATTACATGTCTCAATTTGTTGTTACACTTTGTATCATTGTTTGATTTGTGTCAATTATAATAGGGGATGTGATAGTATAACATGCATTTTTTGTTTCCTTGCACAAAGACCCTTGTTCATTTGGAATCACCTCAAATAAATGCATGGTTAGTTTGTTCATCAATTACAACCAATCTTACATGTCTAAATTTGTTGTTACACATTGTATCACTATTTGATTTGTGTCAATTATAATTGGGGATGTGATAGTATAACAAGCATTTTTTGTTTCCTTGCACAAGGACCATTTTTCATTTGCAATCAACTCAAATAGATGCTTGATTAGTTTGTTCATCAATTACAACCAATCTTACATGTATGAATTTTTTGTTACACATTGTATCATTGTTTGATTTGTGTGAATAATAATTGGGGATGTGATAGTATAACATGCATTTTTTGTTTCCTTGAACAAAGACCGTTGTTCATTTGCAATCAACTCAAATATATGCCTGATTAGTTTGTTTGTCAATTACAGTCAATCTTACATATCTGAATTTGTTGTTACACATTGTATCATTGCTTGATTTGTGTCAATTATAATTGGGGATGTGATAGTATAGAATGCATTTTTTGTTTCATTGCACAAATACCCTTGTTCATTTCTAATAAGCTCAATTAGATGCATGGTTAGTTTGTTCATCAATTACACTCAATGTTACATGCATGAATTTGTTGTTACACTTTGTATCATTGTTTGATATCTATATGGATATGCATATGCATATATGTATATTTATATGCATATGCATATATGTATATGTATATGCATACATGTATTTGTATATGGATATGCATATGCATATATGTATATTTATATGCATATGCATATATGTATATGTATATGCATACATGTATTTGCATATGCATATGTATATGCATATGCTGTATGAAGTTATATTTCAGTATGTTGTTTGAGAAATGATATTAACATAAGTAGGAGTCAGCATATGCATATGCATATGCATATATGTATATGCATATTAATATATGTATGTATATGCATATATGTATACGTATATGCATATATGTATACGTATATGCATATATGTATACGTATATGCATATGTATATGTATATGCTGACTCCTACTTATGTTAATACCATTTCTCAAACAACATACTCAAATATAACTTCATACAACATAACACTTTCTAATACAACATTATCAAATTTATATATAACTTCAAACAACACTATGGTATAAATATTTCCAACCCTTTCTGATACAACATATTGAAATTTCTAAATAACTTCAAATAACAATATGATACAACATTATGATACATATATGTATAGATTAAGATAGATAGATACATATGTTTCATAGAGCTGTGTATATATGTAAATGCATATATATATATATATAAGGAAGCTAGATGTGGAAACAACTCCTAGCATGCAAAACCTGGAGGAGAGATGCATATGTACTTTTAATTTTTCAATTCACAGGTTCAATTAAGATGCACTATGAGTAGATGATAATTAGAAAAGTATTTGAAAATCACACATGAACACCGGATATCGTGGGAGAGCCAGCTACGGGAGAAAACCACCACACCAAAGGAGAGAAGTCACTTTGTATTACAATAATAAATATTACATTACAAGTTTCCAGACTTATCTTTTCACGTTAATGCTGTTACAGCAACATTCACACCCATGAACAATCGTAAGAGACCTTCAAGTTACAGTCTACACATAATTGAATTCATCCACTGATTCAATTCGAATTGATACAACAACCATTGATCAAACTAACTCATCACAATCTGCAATCACAAAGTATAACCATGTTGTTCCATGTCCATCGAGCTTCCTCACAGAACTATCACAACGAACAATCTTCCAACTGTTCAGATTCAGCTTCTCCTATTGGTCCACGAGACTCCACATAGGACGGTCAAATGGTCAAAAGAGTTCACACTGTGTTGGCATCTCAGTGAGACACTAACAGTGTCTCGCCGATGCCCAAAAGCTACATATCGATGTTGCCAAGAGTTCCACCGAGCTTTCATGTGTTACACCGAAGCACCAAACAGTCGGCGAGACCTATCGCTTTCGCCAGTAGATCGTAGCGAGGTCCAAAAGTCTCATAGATGTGAGTTTACCATTCGGCAAGAGTATCATTCTTTGCCAGGACCTCACGCCGAGTCATCAAGAGTTATACCGAAGTCACATGTTATACTGAGCTCCAATCACCAGTCGGCAAGACTTATTAATATCGCCAAGAGGTTTCTCCCAGATCTCTTATGTCACCCTGAAGCCATCAACAGTCGCCAAGACATATGTCCTTCGCTAAGACTTTACTCCAAGATCTCTAAGTTACATCGAGACCACTGTTCGCTAAGAGCTATACCGAAGACTTCAACATCATCGGCAAGACTCACCAATGTTGCTGGGACTTCTCCCTGAAGCCCTTTGAGTTATCCCGAATGAATGCGGTCGGTGTGACTTTCTCACATCGGTAAGACTTCTTACTGATTGTATTCCTTCTAGTGACAGTTTCCCCATTGAATTTAAACCAAACGCTGTCGGCAAGACTTTAACTATTCACTGGGACATCATAGCGAGAACCCTTTAGTTATCCTGAAGACTTCAATACAAAACATACTGTTGGCGAGACTTAAACACATCACCCAGACTTCTTCCCGAACGAAGCCTTTCGGCCAAGGGTCTCAATGATAAGTGATAGAATGGCCTGTTGGCCAAAGGTCTCCACGAGCGGTAAGAGGTCATACCGAATGTTCCTTGTCACAGCGATAGGCACCTTCGGTGAGACAAAAGCAAGGTCACAACGACCTGTACAATACAACAAGATTCAAGCTACTAGTCGGCCAGAGATAGAATGTGTCATACCAACTTGGCTCTAGTAGAGGTTTTAGCCTATGGGATTGAGACATATTTCCAACAATCTCCCACTTGACGAAGATCACACAGGCACCTCTAGAGCACAACAAAACTTACTAAAAATCATGGGCACTAAGGCCCATTGAACTGGCACACCACTTGAGCTTGTCTGTGCTCACTGGCTTTGTCAATGTATCTGCAACATTCTCCAGAGTATCAATCTTTTCCAAACTGACCTTTCCATCCTCCACCATATCTCGTACAAAGTGGTACTGTACATCTATATGTTTCGTTCTGGCATGGAAAGTAGGGTTCTTTGCCAGAGAAATTGCACTCTGACTATCATAGAAAATAGTTATTTCCCTTGCATCAAAACCAATGTTAGAACACAAACATTTCAACTAAACTGATTCTTTACAAGCATGTGTAGCTGCCATGTATTCAGCCTCCGTAGTGGACAAAGTGACTATAGCCTGCCGCTTACTCATCCAACTCACTGCACCACCATTCAACATGAAAGTATATCCACTGGTGGATCTCCTACTGTTAATGTCCCCTTCCCAATTAGAATCCACATAGCCTCAAATACTAAGAGTCCTCTATAATTCAACCAAGTTCCCATGGTAACACAAAGCAAAATCTGAAGTGCCCTTCAAATATCTAAAAACTCTCTTTGCAGCATCCTAATGTGTCCTTCCAGGATTAGCCATAAACCGACTAAGTAATCCCACTGCTTGGGCAATGTCTAGCCTTGTACAAACCATTGCATACATTAGACTGCCAACCGCACTAGCATAAGGTACACTGGTCATGTCCTCCATCTCAGTAGGAGATTTTGGATAGTCTTCAACAGATAGCTTCATTCCCTGCAAAACTGGAACAACTAGCTGCTTACAATCGCTCATGCAAAATCTCTCTAGAACAGTCTTGATATACTTACTCTAACTGAGCCAAATTTTTCTACTATTCCTATCCTTGGTTATCTCCATCCCCAGAATATACCTTGCTGCACCAAGATCTTTCATTTCAAACTTAGCAGACAACTAAGACTTAAGATTAGAAATCATTAGCTTACTATTGCCTATGAACAACATATCATTAACATAAAGAGTAATAATAAGAACTTGATCACTTTCAGCTTTATAATAGACACAATGATCAGATTTTGATCTCACAAGTCCCAAAGACAATACAAAACTATCAAATTTATGGTACCACATTCTAGGTGACTGCTTTAACCCATACAGAGACTTCTTTAATTTGCAAACCAGTTTCTCTTTACCTTTCTCAACAAAGTGCTCAGGCTGGGACATATAGATTTCTTCTTCAAGATCACCATGAAGAAATGTTGTCTTCACATCCATTTGTTCTACCTCTAAGTCATATGCTGCTACAAGTGACAAAAGAAATCTGATAGACGTCAGCTTAGCTACAGGAGAAAAAATCTCCCCATAATCAATTCCCTCTACCTGGGAATAAACCTTTGCAACCAATCTTGCCTTATATTTTTCAACACTGCCATCCAGACCAATCTTCTTTTTGAATACCCATTTGCAGCCCACAGCTTTTCTGCCTTTAGGCAATGGCACCAAACTCCAAGTTTCATTCTTTTCTAATGATGCCATTTCTTCATTCATGGCTTCCAACCAAGAGTTTGAATCAGACATTTTAAATGCCTCCTTTACTGTCCTAGGCTCATCAGTGCTTGAAATTAAAGCATAGGCACAAGTAGAATCTATCAAAGAGAACCCATACCTATCTGGTTGTTTTCTTTCACAGTTTGACCTCCTCACTTGCTGAGACTGAGGTTCTTCTTCTTCTTCATAACTTTCAGAACTGCTTGAGCTCTCCTTAGTTTCAGGCACATTTTGAATTTTCAATTCCTCTTTCTCTAGAGTAGGAGGAATTCCAACTACATCCTTATTGTTTTCTGACTTTGTCTCTGACTGTAGATCCAAGGTGGAAGGTTTTAGCTCACGAAAGATTACACTTCTACTGTATATGACCTTCTCTGTACCAGGATTCCAAAGCTTGTATCCTTTTATGACAGCACTATATGTTAATACCATTTCTCAAACAAAATACTCAAATATAAATTCATACAACATAACACTTTTTGATACAACATTATCAAATTTATATATAACTTCAAACAACACTATGGTATAAATATTTACAACCCTTTCTAATACAACATTATGATACATATATGTATAGATTAAGATAGATAGATACATATGTTTCCTATAGCCTTGTTCATTTTCATTCTGTAGACATGCAAAATTTACATTATGCATTTGATCAGATTCAGTCAAATTAGATGTCACATTAGGACCATTCATCAATTAATCAAGTGCATTTTCATCCATTCATTTATCAAATAAACATTATCATTCAACCTTCATCTTGCATCATCCACTTAATTAAATAAATCAGGACTTCATTTAAATCAAATCCTAAATCATTTTCCATCATTTTCTGATTTAAATAAATCAATTATCAAAATCCTAAAGGTCAACTCATCTAATCAGCATTAATCAGCATAACCATCATCTAATCCTAATCTAATACTAATCACATCCCACTTGCATTATCTAGACCTAGCCACTTGCACAATAAATCAATTTTATTGATTTATTAAAACACTCATTTTCCCTCAACATGACAAGTCAAATAGGGCATTTATTGCTCTCCTTTCTTGTCCCCCTCTCAAAATTTATTGCAAATTTGAATTCAAAAATTCCCCCTCTTGGGCACTCTTCCCAAATCTTGCATATACATCAACTAATCACATGATGACAAGTGTCCTCAACTCATTGGCTTGTTTTTGATCCCACATTGGTCCCTCTTCAACACTTGGCATTTTGAAAATCTTTAAATAGGTGCTTCATCTTTAAGCAAATCCTTCACAATTTTATGCAAGGTTACTCTCTCCATTTGAGATTTGATCTTGTTCATCATCACTCCACCATCTTCATTGCATTTTCAATTTGAGCTTTGATCAAGGATTGGGAAAGGGTCACTAGCACATGTGACACCAATCCAACTATGGAATAGGTACAAACAAAGGAAAGGCAAAAGGTGAACAAGGTACAAACGAACAACGAAGGTACAAGTAAAGGCGAAAAGGTGCAAAGCGGAAAAGAGAAGGCTATCAAATGAAAACCAAGGAGGGGAAATTCTTTTTTTTGAAAACACAATGTGTTTTTAAACACTTTAGTGTTTGATCAACACTACTTCACGAAATTGTTTTCCTTTTTGTTTTAGAACACTAGTTTTCATTTGGGGCTAAAACAAACAATTTTATTTTCATTGCAAAGGGCTTAAAACGAACCTTAGGACACACTTACTAGATTTCGTTTTGGGTTAAAAATTGGACAAGCAATATTCATATTTCATTTGGTGCTTAAAACGAATTCACAATTGCTTTGAAGGGTATAAAACGAACAAGTGTTTGATTTGTGTGATTGTCTTTTGAGTACATATCCTCTCCCCTTAAGCTTAGATGCGATCTAGGAGTGCAAGAGAAACACTCAAAATACATTTTATTGCTTTGAAACACTAGTTTGGGCTTAAAAAATTGAACATCTTGTCTGCGAGTGTGAGTAGGGGCATTTTGGCATTACATTCTCTTTCTTTGTGCCATCAAAGATCGATCGAGGTCTGGTGTGTCTTTGCTAAAGCACACATTTATCGCTAGAGAGCTGCCTTGGGGAAAAAGTACTCACCCAGCGGCGACTCCAATAGGTAACACTCTAAAGCCAAAAGGTATTTCCAGCCCGGGATATAAGTAAAGGGTTTTGGTTAGCATGCATAATCACTTGTGATTTGGCTCCGACAAGATGGATCGAAGGGACTCTTGCCGTATGGAGTCAATCTCCACTGACGGAAAGTCCTTACTAGAACCCATGTGCTAGAATTTGCCAAAATCCTTAATCTATTTGTTGGTGCAAGAACGGTGGTTCTGAAGCCACCCCACACTCTTACGGTCTTCTAGTAGAGATGGAAAGCATGCCATGGGAGTTTCATAGGTGTTGATGCTTGGCTGCCCTGATTGACGTTAATGAGCCGTGGAGGGGAGCCAGTGGGGTCAAGCATCTAACCATCCGCTAGGGATAAGCGTAGATGGACTTGTCCAAGTGGGAATCCAACAAATATAGTCTTACACATCCATAGGGCTTGTAATTATTCTTTGTTTGAAAACATAGTGTGTATTGAAAACATTTTGCAAACAAACATTCAGCATGATTTCAAAATTTCAAACCCTCTTGAAGACAAATATCATTGACTCAATAATCCATATGTTCTTGCTTTCCTAGCAGTTCCGATACGTAGAGGTTCCTAAGCATTGGATTATATCTCAATTTGTCTTCTTGAGTAAACAATAGGAAAACCCTTGCCTTAAGTTCATTGAATTTCCACATAAAATATCTTGTGGGGTTTAAAGAAATTAAGACATTGGTACATCTTAGTTTGAAACTTTAA
Organism: Sequoia sempervirens; assembly: GCA_007258455.2. Lineage (NCBI taxonomy): Eukaryota > Viridiplantae > Streptophyta > Pinopsida > Cupressales > Cupressaceae > Sequoia > Sequoia sempervirens. The sequence continues at coordinate 10,392 of VDFB02214033.1, forward strand.
TCAAAGAGAGTGTTTTTTGTAAAATAAATCCATTAAGCAAAGACTAAGCAAAATGAACTTTCATGTGTGTTGAAGACTCCAAATCCCAAAAGCACAAATCATTGATTGGAAATCCAAAATGTTCAAATCATTCCTTGGTTAACAAAGGTCTTTAGGAAGCATATGCATTCTCTTCAATACCTAGGTCTTGGAAAATACAAAGTGGTCTTTTTAGGTTCATCTAAGGATCAAAACAAATCAAACCTCTTTCATCCATCTTTCAAAACATCCAAACATCCATCTCACAAGTCATCTTTTGAAAAACCTTGAAATCATCCTTGAAATGCTAGGCTTTATGACAAAATAAAGCAATCATTCAAACTCATTGAGATCAAGTCCTTGAAAACATTTATCAAAACACCTTTGGCTAGGAATGTGTGAATGCATCCTTTTGCATATCTTTAGTCAAAGTCATCCAAATCATCTTGTCTAGCTTAGTGTATGTAGATGAATCCTTCTCCATATACTTAGTGATACAATCATTTTGTTTGGGTAGGTGTGGGTAGATGCATCCTTCTCCTCACACATATCCAAATCATCATCCTTTGAACACAACTATCCTTTAGATCATTATCAAACATCTTAGGGTTCCTTTTGTTCAAAATCCAAATCAAACTCCAAATCAAGATCAAGGACAAAGTCTCAAAATCCAAAACATCAAACCAATCAAAAATCCAAAGTCCTAGCACTTCATTCAAGATTTATCAAAAGCCAAAAAAAACCTCCATAACATCCATCTTTGAACATCACCATCATATCATCATCACATTTGATCCTAAAAGGCATCCTAAAACTTTCACTTTGGGACATAAAATAGAGATTAAATCCAAGGAATCAAGAGATTCATCTCCCATATTTTTGAAGATTGATCTTTGTTTTATGGTTCTAACGAGATCTCAATACAAGAAGAGTATGGAAGCCCACAAAGAAACTCCCGCTTCAAGTGACCTTAGCCAAACAAATGCAGAAATGAATCTTGCAGAATCAAGCAATCCATTGGTCCCCTCATCATCACAAAACCCACAAGAAGAAAATCAAGGGGAGGACCTCACCTTTGGAATGTCTCGCGAAGAAATAGCTGAAATGCTCCAAAATCTGGATAACCATAGAATCATCAACGTCATGATGAGACTTAACCCGCCGTTGTACATTAGCTTGAACCTATGGAAACAAGGAGCCAAGTGCCTTAGTTTGATGTAAACCACTATAGTAGAGACATCTTTTCCACCAATCATCCACCATCCCATTTCATCCACCCCAATAAATGTCAGCCAAATATCCATAAAATCCCGCAACATCACTGCTCCAACTCAACCCAACGTTAACAAAGGGAAACACATTCCTCAATGAACTTTCAATCCCATCCCTTGTGAATAACCAAAACTTGGGCCTTAAACACCACAGTGGAACAAAACATCCTCCATAATCCATTACACCAAAATGTTCCTCTCACTTTGCATTATGACCTATCATCAACATCTTTTCACAGAGCACCACAAACACCTCTTCTCACAAATTCACAAGAGGAGGGAGACATATTTAGACAAGGGGGCATTTTCAACACCACAACACTTTCGCAAGGATTCACCCCCCTTACATTTCCACCTCTCCCACCATCACCATTGTCATCAACACCACTCCTTCGTTTAGGGCTTCCCCCTCTACCAAGTATCCATCAAACATACATCCCAACCATCAATCAAAACATCTTGCCAAACGCTCAAAAATTATTGTTGACATCACAACAACAAACGACAAACACGCAAGCAATGGCAACATCATCAAACACCCCCACAACATTGCAAAACATGGTCTCTCAAGGGCCAATCACATCAACGATGCCACTTACCACATCAACAACACCATCCACCAATCACGCAATCAACATGACAACACCATCTACCAACCAAATGATCAACACAACATCATCATTCACCACCACCACAAGCGCCATTCCAAATCCACCACCACCCCCACCGCCACCAACATTCACCACATCAAACCAATTCGACGCAACATTGCAAGCTGCTTTCCAAAGAGGCTATCAA
>VDFB02214034.1:0-10155 GCA_007258455.2 Sequoia sempervirens
TTTTAGCGCATTTGGGACTTCTTTTAGTGCATCTGGGACTTTTTTGAGCACATATGGCCTTTGTTTTAGCACATATGGCCTCTGTTTTAGCTCATATACCTCTATTTTAGTAGTTTTTTTAGTCAATCTTAAAATAGCTGTATCTTGGTCATTTTTTGGTCTTTTTCAAAGATTTTTTTTTTTTGAAATGGGGTAGAATCTCATAAGCTATCAAATGGTGTAGGTTTTTATCAAATTTGACATAATTAAATTTCTTAAATTCTCATATATTCTTCAGTGCATATGACTTTTGTTCTAGCACATTGGCAATTTGTTTCTTTTTTGTCTTGGTGACTTGTTGGTGAATCATGCGGAGCTGGAAAAGCATTGGGATCAATCACAACAACAATTTGGAAAGAAAATAATCAGGTCCACACATTCCATTTTTTAATCTCTTAATCTTGTTTGTCACATATTTCAATTTGGGGCATAAAATCAAATCTTGTTTGATCACATCATTGAAATTGGCTTAAAATGAATTTTTTCTTCAATGAAACTTGAAAAATTGGGTCTAAAATTAATTGTTGTCTTCCATCACATATTGATTTGGGGTTAAAAAGAACAAGTGCTTGAACTATTTTACAAACATTTCAATTTTCTAAAGGTTTAATTAACAATTGTGAGTGTGAATCAAGTGTCTGTGTGATCACAAACACCTCACTTGGTTTTCTTTTGTCAAACCCTTCATAGGAGGCTTGCTAGGGGATTTCATCACCCCTAGGGATGACCTCCAATTGAAGTGTGAATCTAAGCCCCGAGAACTTTATACCTTTGGGGAAGTGAGAGAGGTGAAGGGTGGAGTTTTGGTGTAGGATGATGCCAAAGGTTGCCTGCACTATCTTCTAGAAGACTTTCCACTATCTCCTACCTGGAACCTGCTACCAAGGGTTCTTTTTGAGCTTAGAAGACTATCCTAGTCCTGCTCCAACTCTTCTCAAAGAGTTTTCCACTAGTGCTTTACCTTTGGAAGACCAACACCTTTTGTATTTGCAAACTTCTTCTCAACACCTAGAAGAATCTAAGTGTCTTCTTCACCATCTGACTTGAACTCTTTGCAGGGGAGTTAGAAACTCTGTTTCCATGCATTTCACCACCAATGGAATACATCTTGGAGGTTCTACGATCCTCAATCTACCCGATCTCAAGCTTTTTTTTTTAAAAGGCCTATTCTCTACTAGCCCTTACCAGTCAGTTTTTGACCTTTTATTCTAAAACTTGACAAACAACCTATCAAATAAAAGACACATTCAAGTACCCTTTTCAGTCCTTTAAATCTTTCACAGGGTGTCAGACCTCTGTTTCATCCGTACAAGGGATTACTATAATCTTGGATAGGAGGCTAATTGACCTATTTTCTAGGGTTTCACTGCTTCCTCCTTCAAAACTACTGCCAATGGATTGATTGATGCTTCAATCTTTATGGCATGTGAGGATCCTATCTTACTTCACCTAAAACCGTACAAATATCGTACAGTGATACCTTTCCCCTGCCTAAGTTCTCAACTTTTCTCTACCAAACTCCTAATCGGGTAACAAGAGCTCGCCTAGGGTTTGGTTTTCAAAATGCTAGCTTCATTCCACATGATTCCTAAAGCTAAGTATTTACAAGTGTGTGGCTCCCCTTCCATTTACTGCTAGTCTCAGGAAGATCCCATGGATAGAGTTTAGAGGGGAGCCATTTATTTACTTGACTGTTCAAAACAAGGAAAACAAGTAATCTACACTCTAATCTATGAATTGGAAACATCAAATATACCCTAAGCAGCCTAAAAGCGAATTGGAAATTACTCTACACTATCTAATGAACACACATACAATGCTAAAATAATAAAAATAATGCCTTTGATATCACTGTCTCCACAAAACACACGGGATTTTCCAGAAAACACAGAAATCTGCTAAAAACTATCTTCTAATCCTTCACACCAAAATTTGATTACAATGCAAAACTAATTATTTCTTCGAGTCACACATCTTCATGGATACCTTTTCCATCATTCAAGGGATATGGATCGATCCCATGTTCCTAAATTTGAGGGAATCCAACCCCACTAAGTTGCATGCAAACACACAAAATGTTGCCATGTAATTTCACAATATTCTTGCAACTCCGCCATCATCCTTCATTTTAGGATCTCCAACACCTTGATTCTAAATCAAACACCTTCCTAACTGTCCATTAGCATCTTCTAACAATGAGGATGTTGTGATTACACATTTAAAGCTCTACATTGCAACATAGGTTGTCTAAAGCTAATTTAAAGCAACATTAACAACATTGATAAACTAAGATGGATTTAGTCCTAATGACTAACACATTCCACACTAAAAAGACCTTCTAAGGTCCAAATCAAACATACTAAGATCCTGACTTGGCTAAGGTTAGGTACAAGCCAAAATTGAAGACAAACAAGGTGGAGGTCAGCCTAGGTGCTCCTGCACCATCCTCCCCAAAACAAAAAATTTCAATCCACCCTTGGATTGAGCAAGTTAGGATCAATGCCCAACTTCTTGAACTCTGCCTCCTTGATCCACACTACATCTGCATCAGGTTGTCCATGTCTCTTGATCAGGTGTTCTTTATATTCTTTGGTCCTAGTTCTCTTGTAAACCCTGGTATCCAATATCTTATCAGCTTGCTTAGCTGTAGCAGGGGGCAGTTTGAGTTCTTCCACATCTTGGATGACTTCTTGGATGGTCTAATCCATGTTTGGTGGTGGTCCTCTGTAATGGACTAGGTCTGCAACATTAAAAATAGAGGACAGTCCACTATCATCTGGTAATTGTACCTTGAAAGCATTGTTTCCATACTTCTCTAAGATAGGACAGGGACCTATTCTCTTTATTTGCAGCTTATGAGGAACTCCTTTCTGCAGTCTAGACTTGTTCAAATGCACCATCACCAAATCACCAACATTGAATTGAACCTCTTTCCTATGCTCATCCACCTTAATCTTATGCTTCATGGTATTTTTTGCCAGTGTTTTTCTGACTGTCTCATGAATCTCCTGCATTGCATAAGCAAAGTCATCAGCATATCCACTTCCTTTGACTCCATCCTTCAACTCTCTCAGCTCATAAACACCTCTAGGGTGCAGTCCATAGACAATTTCAAAGTGACTCTTCCCTGTTGATCTATTTACAGTGTCATTATAGGCATATTCAGCTTGCCCAATAATCTGATCCCACTATTGACCATACTCCTTGGTCAAGCATCTTAAGAGATTTCCAAGTGTCCTATTCACAACTTCGGTCTGACCATCAGTTTGGGGGTGGTATGCAGATCCAAAGGACAAATTGGTGCCCATTCTTTGCCAAAGAGTCTTCCAAAAATGACTCATAAACTTAGTATCCCTGTCTGATACAATGTTGATTGGTAAACCATGAATCCTAACTATCTCCTTGAAGAAAAGAGAGGCTATTTGACTGGAATCATTGGTTTTTTTGTAGGGTACAAAGTGTGCCATTTTGTTGAATCTGTCTACAACAACATAGACACTATCCATACCTTGTTTTGTCTTGGGTAAACCAACTACAAAGTCCATGCTCAAGCATTCCCATGGCCTAGAAGGGATAGGCAGTGGCTGGTATAGGCCTGCATTTGAGGAAGTGCCTTTGGCCTTTTGACACACCACACAACTCTCTACATATTTCCTGACATCTAGGTTCATCTTAGGCCAAAAATAAAACTTTTGAACCAGTTCCTGAGTTTTAGTGATCCCAAAATGACCACTCAATGCACCATTATGTTTCTCTTGTATCAAGTTTTCCCTAATAGAACCTCTAGGAACACAAAGCTAATTCCCTTTAAACAATAAATCACTTTGCAAGGTATATTCAACATATTTGCTATGGAAATGATTCTTGTATTCAACACATACCTTATAAATGTCTGCAAAGTCTTCATCATCTGCATATAGATCTTTGAAGTGATCTATTCCCATGCTCTTCAACTGAATTTCTTGAATTGTGAGGACTCTTACGCTCAGGCATGACCCACTTTGTTGAGGCTCCTTTCTTGTGCTTGATATTGAAGGGTATAGCTTGCAAAAGTACTCCACCCATTTCATGTGCACAAGCTCAAGCTTCTCTTGTGAATTCAGGAAACTGAGTGCTTGGTTGTCTAAATACACTATGAATTCCTTGGGAAGCAAGTAGTGCCTCCATTTTCTTAAAGCCTGGACCAATGCATACATTTCAAGGTCATAAGAAGAATACTTCTTCTTGGCTTCACTTAACTTCTCTGAATGAAAAGCCACCAGTCTGCCCTCTTGACTGAGAACAACTCCAATAGCTACATTGCTTGCATCACATTCAATGGTGAATAGTTTCTCAAAGCTTGGCAACACCAAAAACGGGTTGGGTAGCTATCTTTTCCTTTGTAACTCAAAACTCTTGTTAGCTTGCTCATTCCACACAAACTTGGTTTTCATTCCTCCTTTAATGGTATCCAACATAGGAGCAAAAATAGCACTAAACTATCTTATGAATTTCCTATAATATTGAGCAAGACCATGGAAGCTTCTTACCTCTGTTGTTGTCTTTGGAGTAGGCCAATTGAGGATTGCTTCCACTTTGCTGCTATCCATCTTCAAGTTGCCATGTGATAGCACAAATCCAAGGTACACCAGCTCTATTTTGATGAACTCACACTTTTCCAGATTGATCATCAACTTCTCCTCTTGCAACTTCTTGAAAATCAGCTCTATATGCTGGAGGTGCTCTTCTCTTGTTCTGCTATAGATTAGTATATCATCAAGATACACTACTACAAACTTTCCAATGTAGTCTTTAAGGATTTCATTCATGAGTCTCATGAATGTGGAGGGGGCATTAGACAAGCCAAATGGCATAACTAGCCACTCATAGAGACCCTCATTGGTTGTGAAGGCTGTTTTCCACTCATCACCCTCATGTATCCTAATTTGATGATAGCCACTCTTTAAATCTATCTTGGTATAGTACCTAGCTTCTCCTAGACAATCCATGAGATCTTCAATCCTAGGGGTGGGAAACCTATACCTAATGGTTATCTTGTTTATTGCCCTGGAATAAGTACAAAGCCTCCATTCTCCTCCTTTTTAGGTGCTAAGGCAGTGGGTACTACACATGGTTAATGCTTTCCTAATGAGACCTTGGTCAAGTTCTTGAATCTGCCTAGCTATCTCCTCATTTTGTTGAGGTGTCATCTTGTAAGCTACTTTGTTTGGAAGGGTAGCTCCTGGTATCAAATCTATCCTATGACTTATGGCTCTTTTAGGAGGTAATGTTGCTGGTTGACCACTACTTACAATACCTTCATAGGTCTGCAACAAATTCTGTATCTCCTCAGGTAACTCTTGCTTTTCAGCTGCTTTCTCTTTGCTCTCCTCTCTTGGCTTTATCAACACTGGATAGCCAACTCCTTCTCCTTCTTCCAAGGCTTCCAAGAACTCTTTTTCACCAACCATAAGCAGCTTAGAACCTGTTGTCTGCACCTCTGTTTCTTCTAGCAAAGACTGAATCTTGAAGGTTACATTGTCTTTCTTGAAGGTGTAGGAATTCCTAGCTCCATCATGCAGAGCTTGGTGGTCAAATTGCCATGGTCTACCTAGGAGCAAGTGGCATGCATCCATAGGTAACACATCACACAAAACTTTGTCCTTGTACTTGCCAATTGAGAACTCCACCCATGCTTGTTCATTCACCAAGACATGTTGACCCTTATTGAGCCATGTGACCTTGTAAGGATTGTTGTGGGGTATCCTTGTCAACTTCAACTTGCTGACTGCCTCCTCTGACACAATATTGTCAGTAGAACCTGAGTCTATAATGACCTTACACACTTTCCCCATCATCTTGCACTTTATCCTAAACAAGGACCTCCTTTGGCTTGGCTCTTCTTTAACTGGTTCTTTGATCAAATTCCTTCTCATCATGAGGGTTCTCACCTTCCTCGAGTTCAAGGAACTTGTTATGCTGCTCTGCTGCGGCTATCTCATCTTAAGATGATTCAGTTCTCTTATCCTCCTCCATGAGAGTGCTACCTTTCTACGGACATCTATAGAGCTAGATTGTCCCAATTGGTTGCAATGGTAACATTTTACTTGGCCAGTGGTAGGCTGCCTCTTCCTTGTCCACCACTTCTTCCTCTAGAGCTAAAACCTCTTCCTCTACCACCTCTACTAGAACTTCCTTCTTGTTGTTCAGAGTATTTAACTTCTCCTTGGGCTCTTGGTTCTGAACTTCTTCCACTATAACTACCTCTTTGTCCTCTGCTATCTTTCCCTTTACCTCTACCTTTGGGGTTTTGTTCTTGCTTCTTTTTGCCTTTCTCCTCTATCTTCAAAGCCATTTGATAGCATTGGCAGACTGTTTTGAAGTTTACTAAGCTCCTGTCTTCTTGGATAGACCACTTGAGTCCATTTAGGTACCTTGCTAGCTTGATGCTCTCATCTTCAACCACCTTTGATCTTAGGCACAATTTTTGAAACTCCTCTGTATATGTTTGAACATCCATATCTTTTTGCCTAAGATTGTGTCTTCTCCTATGCAACTAAACTTCATAATCATCAGGGAGATAGGTCTGCCTTATCTTAGTTACCATTCCTCTCCATGAAACTATGGGACCTTTTCCTTCTTTCTCTCTTTTAGATTGTACAAACTTCCACCATGTGAGAGCTGCTCCTCTCAACCTTGACTTGGCCACCTTTACCTTTTGGGCCTCTGTTATTCCATCACATTCAAAGTGATTTTCAATGCTCTCAATCCAGTCTACAACTGAATCAGGGTCCATTTGTCCACTAAAAAGTGGCACACCCTCCAATGCTTTACCACTTAGGGCTTGCAATGCCTTCAAGAATGGTTCTTCAGCAAGAACAGAGTCAGGCTTTGGAGCTTCCTCCTCCAAATCATCTTCTTTTTCCTTAGCTTCCTACTCTTCCTTCTACTTTATCTTGTCCTTCACATTATCTGTTGTCTCATGGACTTCATCCAAGAGCTTCTCCACTTGAGATAACCTCTCTCTTAGCAACCGGTTATCTTCCTCTTGCTCTTCTACCTTTTTAGCCAACTCAACATTAGTCACCATGGTTCCTTCCTCTGGTGTGTCCTCTCCTACTGACTTAGTGGGCTGCAACATCAATCACAAGCCTTGAATCCAACCTGGCTCTGATACCAATATGGTGTAGGACGATGCCAAAGGTTGCTTGCACTATCTTCTAGAAGACTTTCCATTGTCTCCTACCTAGAACCTACTCCCAAGGGTTCTTTTTGAGCTTAGAAGACTATCCTAGTCCCACTCCAACTCTTCTCAAAGAGTTCTCCACTAGTGCTTTACCTTTGGAAGACCAACACCTTTTGTATTTGCAAACTTCTTCTCAACACCTAGAAGAATCTAAGTGTCTTCTTCACCATCTAACTTGAACTCTTCGCAGGGGAGTTAGAAACTCTGTTTCCATGCATTTCGCCACCAATGGAATACATCTTGGAGGTTCTACGGTCCTCAATCTACCCGATCTCAAGCTTTTTCTTTTAAAAGGCCTATTCTCTACTAGCCCTTACCAGTCAGTTTTTGACCTTTTGTTCTCAAAATTGACAAACAACCTATCAAACAAAAGACACATTCAAGTACCCTTTTCAGTCCTTTAAATCTTTCACAGGGTGTCAGACCTCTGTTTCATCTGTACAAGGGATTACTATAATCTTGGATAGGAGGGCTAATTGACCTATTTTCTAGGGTTTCACTGCTTCCTCCTTCAAAACTACTGCCAATGGATTGATTGATGCTTCAATATTTATGGCATGTGAGGATCTTGTCTTACTTCACCTGAAATCGTACAAATACTGTACAGTGATACCTTTCCCCTACCTAAGTTTTCAACTTTTCTCTACCAAACTCCTAACCGGGTAACAAGAGCTCGCCTAGGGTTTGGTTTTCAAAATGCTAGCTTCATTCCACATGATTCCTAAAGCTGAGTATTTACAAGTGTGTGGCTCCCCTTCCATTTACTGGTAGTCTTAGGAAGATCCCATGGACAGAGTTTAGAGGGGAGCCATTTATTTACTTGACTGTTCAAAACAAGGAAAACAAGTAATCTACACTCTAATTTCTGAATTGGAAATAGCAAATATACCCTAAGCAGCCTAAAAGTGAATTGGAAATTACTCTACACTATCTAATGAACACAAATACAATGCTAAAATAGTAAAAATAACACCTTTGATATTACTGTCTCCACAAAACACACGGGATTTTCCAGAAAACACAGAAATCTGCTAAAAATTGTCTTCTATTCCTTCACACCAAAATTTGATTACAATGCAAAACTAACTGTTTCTTCGAGTCACACATCTTCATGGATACCTTTTCCATCATTCAAGGGATATGGATCGATCCCATGTTCCTAAATTTGATGGAATCCAACCCCACTAATTTGCATGCAAACACACAAAATATTGCCATGCAATTTCACAATATTCTTGCAACTTCACCATCATCCTCCATTTTAGGATCTCCAACACCTTGATTCTGAATCAAACACCTTCCTAACTATCCATTAGCATCTTCTAACAATGAGGATGTTGTGATTACACATTTAAAGCTCTACATTGCAACATAGGTTGTCTAAAGCTAATTTAAAGCAACATTAACAACATTGATAAACTAAGATGGATTTAGTCCTAATGACTAACACATTCCACACTAAAAAGACCTTCTAAGGTCCAAATCAAACATACTAAGATCCTGACTTGGCTAAGGTTAGGTACAAGCCAAAATTGAAGACAAACAAGGTGGAGGTCAGCCTAGGTGCTCCCACACACCGTGGTTACCTTTTCTCCCAACTATGTGGTAGGATTTTTCTTCAAACTGTTCTTAGTCAATCTTTGTGCAAACTAGCTGAGACCTGAATTGGCCATACCCCACTTGACTAGTCATAAGACTTGTTGCTATGTATTCAAGTGTTTGCTTAATCATAACATCTGATCTTCAAAGAAAAACTTATCATTGTGCTTGGTGTGTGTGTTCATGCATTTACATGTGAAATATTGTGTTTGATAGTGCCCAAGTCAAACTTCCAATAAACACTTTCCACATCATCCAAATCATACAATCTTGTCATTCCATATCATATCCTAATCATCATCATCTCTTTAATCCAATCAACAACATTTTACACCATGGAAACATTGGAAGACATAGCAGAAAAGGTTGTTGACATGCTTCACATAGCTAAAACAATTCAAACACCTTTTCCCCAACAAATCATTCACGAATTCCATGATGTGATACAAAAAATTCAAGCACACAAGTCACCTCAAATCCAACACCTCCTAGCTCAAGCCTAATACCTCATGGCCACTTGTCAAATCCAACAACCACCACATCATCCCCTATCCATTTATTATCACCCTTTCACCTCATACCAATCTAATCAATCCACTTCTTCACATGACAATGCCACATCAACCTATCAAGCCACATCATGACAAACACATGTGAATTTAAGTCTACCTGGGCAAAAAAATCAAGAGCCTTTAAGTTCTAATGCAACCATTGACAAGGGGAACACTAATCTAGGTCATTCACCCTCTAAGTATATCATACCACTATCCAATCAAAATCCTATCCATAAGCCACCACATCTGAGTCCTGATTCATTGGCCTCTTTACTTTCTAAATAAAGTCAAACCCCTGAATATAGATATATAAAAAATAAATTGATGGGATTACCTAAATCCACCCATCCACTGATAAAGGATGTGACCCAAGGGCTACAAGCAAGGAATCAATTGTCACCATGTCATTCAACACATATAGTTGAACATACAAAAGAGTCCTCAAACATCATGCCAAGTCATTCAAGTCAACCATGTCATCCACAACCCCTTGAGCCAATTCAAGAGTTTCCCCTCATAAGTCCAAGTCACCCTCTTTCATGCTCCTATGTTGTTGACCATCAAGAACATGCCAAGTCTCTCCATGAGAAATCCCCTTCCACTTCCATTCAAGCAACCCAAGAGTTATATCAAGAGCTTACTCCCAAGCATGTGGAAACATCAATCCCTAGTCCTAATCAAGATCAAATCATTTTCATCCAACCTATCCATAATCTATATCATTTTTATGATCAAGAT
>VDFB02214035.1:0-17818 GCA_007258455.2 Sequoia sempervirens
CATTTCTATCATAATGAAGTAGATGAAGTTCAAGGGTTTTGTTTCAGATGATATGGAAAATTTTGTTTGGAACCAAATAGAATTGAATGGGTGTTTCAAACTCAATCAAATCTTGTTTAAAACAACCCAACATGAAGACAAGTGTACTTAGAAGATTGTGATTGCTTTTCTGATCATCATGATTTGGTTTAGAGCCAGAAAATTGAAGCAAAATGGTGATAAAGAACAATAGGGCATAGGAAGAAAATGTGTCAGGCTGTTTTGGGGAAAACATTCCATAAACATTAGAGATCTTCAAATTTGGGAAAAGATTTTAAGAGGTTCCTTGCAAAATCCATTTTGTGCACATTCTACAATCAATCATTTCATTCCATGAGATGACATCTCTTTGAGGCATTATGTCAAATAATTTAGGTGTTTTATCTATGATTCCACATCTTGCATATACTGTCTACCATATCATATCCAACTATAACATCCAAGTATCTTTTTAATTCCTCTATCTTTCATCAATCTCTTTACTATTTGAACCTCGTACAGATGTTTTAGAGAAGAACATAAGTTGTAGCATTTTTAGGATCCAACTAAAAATATGAATGGTTGATCAACCATGCACACCTAATGATCAACTATATATGTAAATTGTAATGCAATAAGGGTTACTAACATGTGAAGTATGTGCAGCCCTCATCCACTAAACCTGGATGACTGCATGCACCTAGAACCCAAGCAAAGCTTACAATGTTAGGATGTGTTCCAAAGTTCTTCATTAATTCAAAGATTTTGAGAGGTTCCTTGCAAAATCCATTTTTGTGCACATTCTGCAATCAATCATTTCATGCCATGAGATGACATCTCTTTGATGCACTCTATCAAATAATTCAGGTGTTTTGTCTACGATTCCACATCTTGCATATATTGTCTACTAGAGCATATCCAACTATAACATCCGGGTATCTTTTTAATTCCTCTATCTTTCATCAATCTCTTTACTATTTAAACCTCGTATAGATGTTTTAGAGAAGAACATAAGTTGTAGCATTTTTAGGATCCAGCTAAAAATATGAATGGTTGATCAACCATGCACACCTAATGATCAACTATATATGTAAGTGTAATGCAATAAGGGTTATTGACGTGTGAAGTATGTGTAGCCCTCATCCACTAAACCTGCATAACTGCATGCACCTAGAACCCAAGCAAAGCTTACAATGTTAGGATGTGTTCCAAAGTGCTTCATTAATTCAAATATTTTGAGAGGTTCCTTGAAAACTCCATTTTGTGCACATTCTGCAATCAATCATTTCATTCCATGAGATGACATCTCTTTGAGGCATTATGTCAAACAATTCAGGTGTTTTACATCTATGATTCCACATCTTGCATATATTGTCTACGGAGCATATCAGCTACTTAAATCAGGGTATCTTTTTAATTCCTCTATCTTTCATCAAATCTCTTTACTATTTGAACCTCATACAAATGTTTTAGAAGAACATAAGTTGCAGCATTTTTAGGATCAACTAAAATATGAATGGATTGATCAACCATGCACACCTAATGATCAACTATATATGTATATTAGCAATGCAATAAGAGTTCTTGATGGTAGTATGTTGGCCCACCATCCACCTAAACCTACATGATTGCATGCACCTAGAACCCAAGCAAAGCTTACAATGTTAGGATGTGTTCGAGGTGCTTCATTAATTCAAAATATTTTGAGAGGTTCCTTGCAAAATCCATTTTGTGCACGATACGCAATCAATCATTTCATTCCGAGATGACTCCTACTGAGGAATTTTGTCAAAACGAATTTAAGGTTTTTTTTCTACAATTTACATCTTTAGGTATATTGTCAAAGCATATCCAACTATAACATCCAGGTATCTTTTAATTCCTCTATCTTTCATCAATCTCTTTACTTCTTTGAACCTAAATGCAGAATGTTTTGGAAGAACATAAGTTCTTGGGAATTTTAGGATCAACTAAAATATGAATGGTTGATCAAACATGCACACCTAATGATCAACTATATATGTAAATTGTAATGCAATAAGGGTTATTGACATGTGAAGTATGTGCATCCCTCATCCACTAAACCTGCATGACTGCATGCACCTAGAACCCAAGAAAAGCTTACAATGTTAGGATGTGTTCCAGAGTGCATCATTAATTCAAATATTTTGAGAGGTTCCTTGCAAAATCCATTTTGTGCACATTCTGCAATCAATCATTTCATTCCATGAGATGGCATCTCTTTGAGGCATTCTGTCAAACAATTCAGGTGTTTTGTCTACGATTCCACATCTTGCATATATTGTCTACTTAAGCTAGTTTTTCCTATAACTATTGTTATTTGGTGCTTTCAATGTTGTAGAGTCATATTTTCATGTATGCCTGAATGTCTTTTTTCGCAAAATCAAGTTTATACTATGCTCCCCCAAGTTTTGGGGACGGGGACGACAGGGGACGGTGGGACATGTTTTTGGTACGGGGGTACTTTTGGGTCATTTTTTAGGGGATGGTAGGGGACGACTATAAAAAATAGGGAATTTTTTTAAAATATAGAGAAATTTCAAATATTCATATCAAAACATTGATAAAGCATTTATCATAGGCATTGTAGAAGATTAATACATAACATTAGAATTGAATTGAGATTTCACATAAGAATTGACAAACAAAGTAACAAAATTCAAATTATTTTATTGTCAATGTGCATACATATTAAATAAGAATTATAACAAAATTCCCAAAGGATTCAAGTTTCAACTATAAAATGACAAAAAAATAGAAAATATATGGTTGTCCCTAATCAGCAGATGCAACTGGTAGGTTTGTATCAAAATTGGAGCTCAAGTTTGAGTCACTATTAGATGCAAAGGTAGGGGGAAGTTTTTGGGTCCCCCAAGTCCCCAAAACATTTATGGGATGGGGATGGGAATACCAAGGTAGGGGATGAGTCCCCGTGGAGCATTGAGTTTATATGGTTTGGGGTTTCAAGGTGGGGTTTTACCTGACCACAGAAAACCTATGTGGTTGGGACAGAGGTATACACCCCTCTTGCTGATTACACCTTATCATCTACTAGAGACCTCTGGGTGACTCTTGGCAATGGTACTATGATGGATTGAGGGGGAAAACAGTAACATAGGTCATTGTGACAGTAAAGTGGAGGTTGGTATGTACACTATTTAAGTCATGTAAGACTCTAACCTGGAATCTAGAGACACCAATTAAGCAAACCCTAGTCTGATCCTTCATAAAAGAGTTTGCAATACAATACATAAATGTAAAAATGTATTTGATTTTTACTTGTATATTTGAATAGCTCTATTTATTCTTGAATTAAACATTTAAAAACTAGTGTAGGAGCACCAAGGTATTTATGAAATGTTGATTCATGGAGGTCTTAGATCAGTTTGAGTTTTGAATCTAGAAGTCATTAATAAGGTCATGATTGACCAATTCATATTGTAAGCATGTGCAGGAATAATGAAGAGTGTTGGAGGCGGTGGCAGAGCTGTGAGAGGTTGGTAATGTCATTTTTCAATAAACCCTACCCCAAGCTAGTGTAAAGTGAGGGTTTTTAGTTACAGAGGTTAGATGAGAGTTTTCCCATCTAAAAATTTTTGATTAGGGCCCTATGTTGACTGGTAAGAAGATCTGAGTGGTTTTTTGGAGTTGGAGGAAAGAATTTGAGGTACCTCCTTTGAAACAAAGACCTAATTGGTCTATTAGGACAGTGTTATTTCTAGGTTTTGCGTGAGATGGTCCAAAGTGACCCATGATGGTTTTGAAGGTAAGTTATAGTTTTCCTTAAAGGGTGTCTAAAAGAGTAGATAGATTGATTGTTGAGTGGTTCATTGTGAGATAAAGTCAAAAATATGGGTCTGCAGACCTACTAGATGAGTTGAAGAGTTTTTGCAAAGGAGTGATTTGGAAGAGTTTTGTGAATCAATTGGTTGTTTGAATCAGCTTGTTTTGTGATGATTTGTTCAAAGCCAAATTGCTTTGCATCAAAAACTTTCCATCATATTGAAGCTTGATGGGAAGAAGGGTCCATTGAGAGAACTCAAGGGGTGTTACTTGCTAGGAGGAGAGAGGTTGTGGAGTACTTGTTGGCTTGAACAAGTGACTGAGCTCACCTTCCTTGTATTGAAGAGGATGTACTGAGTATGTATTTCCTCAATCAAGATTAAATTATAACTGATGGTTTTGTGATGAGATGGTGTTGATGAAAAATCATATAACTGTGATAGTTGAAATTATTTTGGTGGTCATATGACATTCTTTTTTAGAACATTTATAAAGAAAGTATAGATTAAAGTTTTTTGTGCAGAAGCAGTGAGTAGGCTACATTCCTCTGCTTGCCTCAAATCTTGATTTGGGTGATGAGGATAGAGGTATAATGCCTTCTGTTACCTCACACTTGTTCCAGTCATGTAATCACCTTGATGACTATTACCTCACCCATGTTCCAATCATGTATTTACCTTGATGACTGATTGACTTATTTTTAGGGCTTACAACTTACAAGAAAAATGAAGACCCTTTGACCTTTTAGATCATTTGTGATAATTTAATTACATCAACAAAAAACCATGGAAGGATTTAAGTACTTAGGGTTTTGTTGAAGATATCACTTTACTATTTGAAATTTTTGTTTGTACCTGTTTTAAGCCAGATGTTATGCTTTTGGCCTTGAGATTGAGTGGGACTCTCAAAACTTACATTTTTTGGTCCTGACAATAGACTTTTAGTATGATATGGTTAAGATGGTTTGATTGAGAATTTGAGAACAACAAAGGATAAGCCTCAATATTTTATGTCATTTAAAGATTGGAATAAAGACTATTGGGCAGGACAACTTAAGACCTTAGATTTGCACCAATTATATATCAGCTAGAGACCTGACCTAGACCTCATGTAACTCTCCATGATTGTAAATATGATCTTCAAATTAGAAATATATACATTCTACACAAGATTTATTGGTTTGGTAGATACTTAGGGAATGTGTAAACATGATAGTGAATACCTTGAACTAGTTAGCTTTATCTACTAGTTACTTCTGATCAACTAAGGCCATTTATATTTCAATTTTAAATAAAATTTCAATATTGAACTTCAAAATTTAGACAATTGCCACCTGCACTGCACATAAATGGAGGCGCCCTTTTAACACATTTCTTTGATTATGCTTTCATCTCCTTTCACATTTGAGTATACTAACTTATTTTGAAAAACAAATTGATTTCAGTGTTCTATCCCATGGCTCAGTTCTTTCTTTTGTGTTGAACAAAAATCAAACACTAAGCTTCAGTGTCATGTTGGATTGTCATAAAGCTACAATGTGAAAATAGCTTCTTTAGCGTCTTCATTCTATTCTATCTTTGCAACTCTGTTCTTTCCAAATTTATTTTTACATACTAACAGTGACCGTGAAAAAATTATTGCAGGAGTGGGAGGTTATTCTTACCTATATGAGCCACTTTGGTGGGCAGGCATGATTACCAGTAAGTGCTTATTACTTATTAAATTAGGTTTAGGTGACAACTGGAGAATATTAATGTTCAAATGACAATTGATTACTTGCATTCAAACTATTAATTTCCTTATTTACGATCTTTTTTGAGATTATAGTTGTATGGCTGGAGAGTTTATATATTCATTATTTTCAAAATTTGCAATTTATCTATAGTGACTTCACTACCAGTCCTTAACAACTATTTTAGAATCAAAATTTTCACTAAAAATTACATTCACTGTCTTTTACGAATAACTACTAACTACCCTGCAAACCCAAAACTCCTTTTTGTTGGCCATAGTTTTGTAAAACCCTAAAAACTAACTATAGACAGCCAAAAAACTCAAATTCATGGCAGAGGATTATGCTAATTGTAGAGCTACAGACGAGCTACTCGCCACAGTTTCCATAGAGGTATCGTTCTTCTTCCTCTTCCTCTTAGGTCGCTACTCCAACTTCTCCAGCTGCTCCAACTTCTTTAGTTGCTTCGCTTCAACCTTTGCCTTCACTATAATTACCTCAACCTCTATTAATTCCACAATCAATTTTAGAGCCTCCCACTCGTGTACTGCTCCCCCTCTCCATTTGGCTTTACGTTTTGTTTATGGCCATTTCACCAAGGGTACGTATTTCACTATTTATTCATCCTCTTCGCTTTTAATTCCCTCACCGATATCCATCCCAACTCCTAAAATCATCCATTCCGACAATGAGTCCATGTTCTTCAAATAATCCTTATGCACCAATGCCTTCAACACCTTTTTCACAACTTCAATCGGCTCTCCCAAATCTAAGCCCCAAGCCATTATGAGCGAATACATGTCAAAATTAGTTATGTACTTGTGCGTGAGCTGGCTGAATCCTCTTCCTAGAATTAGTCACACTAACTGTACTAATCGTTCATCGTTGTACAGGAAACACCCCATCAGTCTCATTACTGATGGTTCTCCATAAAAGTGTGAGAGTTGTTTCTTTGTTTTAAGCATGAAACCAACCTCCTTCACCTCTGAAACGATAGAGCCACCACTTCCTGTACACTGTTTTCACACCTATTGTTCACCACAATAGAGGAGCATCGAGAAAGTAATGCCTCAAGAATTTAATAACTTCATTCACATTCCTTTCCATAAATGCTCAACATACGTCAATCATCGCCACCACCTGACTCCACCCACTTCTCTCATTCACTTCAAGAATTAAAACCTGCAATTACTCCATTTTAGAGCTCCCTAAATGCACCACTTGTTTTAGTCTTATCATAGAGGAAGAACATTAATTTTAAATATCTCGACGATGCCTCGAGATGTCACATTAGTTAGAATATTCATTATCGCCGTATCAGTGAGACTGTGATTCTTCTTCCACCAATAGCCACTTTCTCCACCGATGAACAACTTTCCTTAGGTCTATCGACGAGATGCTAGATAACGTCACCACGGTGTAGCCCAACTCCATCGATATACATTATGCACTTGATAATCCATGGTTATATAGGGCCATCGGGGGAATGCAAACATTTGTTCCATCAATGTTCATGTCTCACAACGATGTGCTTACTTTTGTTGAATCTGTTGGTCTATCGATGAGAGCACCTTACACTGATACTAGGTTATGAGCTGCTTTCATTGGGCCATCGATGAGGCTATAATGGGGGTTCCACCGATGAGGCATTGTTAGGCTGATAGTGCTAATTTTTTAGGGATGGGGAAAGATTTATGGAGCCTCATACTATTATGGTCTCATGCTTACTATTATGCTTTTGATAGATTTTTTCCAAGGAGGAACTGCCTTTGACAAAATGTTTGGTAGACAATATGTATGAAAAATTTGGTAGCATAGACAAGGCAATGAACTATTTGAAAAAAATGTCTTAAAGAAATGTGGTCTCATGGAATTCCATGACAAGAAAATGTAGTTGGTTGCTGCTCCTAGTTATTAGTTTTGCAATGTGAAGTAATTGCATAACTACTATGTTGAATTTAAAAACTATATTGTAATTGAAATTCTTTATTACCCATCTACATCTATTATTATGCAATGGAAGGTCGCTTGATTGAGGCAAATGCAATGTAATCAAATATATGAATATAAACTACACAAATCTATTTTTTACAATTCATTAGTTAAAATCTTTATTTTATTTGCTCTCTATATCTCTAGACTATGGAAATGACTTTCAATTTCAAAAAAAAAAGTTTTTATCTCTTGTTTTACAATTTTTTACCTTTTTTTTTAAATCCATTTTTTCCCGATTTTTGAATGCATGGGGTTATGTTTCATAGTTTCAATGCCATTATTTTTGTACATCCCAATGTATTTCACCTTCACCTTGCAGTAGTAGTAGTAGTGCTCTCATATTATGTGCATGGTAATGCAGTGTTTATATTTGTATCTAATTAGCATGAAACTAATAGAAACATTGTAAGCAGTGCAATGAGTGTTGGTTTTTTAGTAAATAAAATTGATCATTGCAATTATTTTTGAAAATTTCCTTTTGCAATTATTTTAACACACACATGCAAGTACTATTTAAGTAAGTAATGGTTGTTTTATTATGCAAACAAGGGTAATCATTACTTATGCAATATAATGTGTTATTTTTCTTGCGTAAATGTATTGATAAAATCAAAGAAGGGGATAAAGTAGGGAGTCGAATTTTGAAAGGAAAATGGTAGAGATGTCGTAAAATTTTAAAGTCACAAGTAACACTTTGTTTATAAATATAAAAGGATGGAGTTGTCTGCCCTGAAAAGAGAAAGAGGGAACCTCTGCCAATACTACCAAAATATTTGTAGAAATTATATAGTTGAATATGCTTTATCATGTACTAGTTAATGCTAGATATCTTGGCTCCACCGCTTTATGCATTTTGAATGTGTTATTCAGAGGATCTTTAATTTATCATGGTGTATTTGAAAGAGTTGGAAACCTTTAGACATCTTTGATATTTTTTTATTATATTTACATATATATTCAGAGCAGCTTTTGACATCTTGTAACTTGATATATATGCAGCATTTGTATTAATTTTTTTATTGCGATTACCTTTTATTTATCTGTGATGTTGAACTCAATCTTTTAATTCTAGTACGTCAGAGTTTATTCTTATATAAAATACTTTATTTTGGTTTTATGTTTTAGTCTGGGTTGAATATTATGTTATTTTGCATTATAAAATTTATGATAATTTAATAAAATTATTCATTTCATGACTTATATTTACTACCAAATTAATGGAAACCAATAAATAAAAACCAAATTAATAACTAAATATATGATCAAATTAATGATTAAAGTAATGACTCAAAATATATAACTAAACAATGATCAAAGTAATGACTAAAGTAATGACTAAGTTAATGACTAAATTAATGATTAAATATATGACTAAATATATGACTAAAGTAGTGACTACCATGACTAAATAAATGACCAGTTAACAACAATCAATGACTAAATATATGACTAAATAAATGACTAAATCAATGACCAAATCGATGACTAAAAATCAATGACTAAAATAGTCTAGTCATAAATTTAGTGGTGTTATAAATGACTACAAATAAACCACTAATAGTCACGTGACTAAACTTAGTCATTTATACACAATTTTTAGTAGTTTATTTAGTCATATATTGTTGTTTGTGTACTAGTGTTAGTAAGGGATGTGGGTCCCACTAGGCATGTCGAGATAAAGAGATGGAAAATGATAATGAAATAAAATCAATGAAAACATCAACCAAATGCATTCAAATTTATTATACCTTCAATTTTCCATCTCCATAGATTGAGCTCCAAGTTGCACCCAAGAATTGTAGATTTTCTCTTCAAAATTAGGATTGTGGATTTCTCTTATGATGTTTTTCAAGTATAATTTAGCTAGCTTCAATTGTGTTGTTGAAAATGGGAAGGAAAGGATTTAATTTATATATTTTTGGATGGGGAAATGGAGGTTCAAGATCTTGTGGAGTGGATGATTGAGATTGAGTGAGATGGAAAAAGGCTTAGCCTTGTGACAAGTATCACAAGGTGGATGAATGTGACTATGCCATGTGGCATGAGGAAGAGAGAAAGGTGTACTCAAATGTGTGAGCACATCTTGGGAAGGTCAAGGAAGTGACAAGTGGAGAGCAAGGTGTACGCACACATGTGTGAGCACATCTTGGGAAGAACAAGATTGTGACAAGTGGAAGAAAATATGGAAAGGTGTAAGATGAGTAGGCTTTGACAATATGACAAGTGGTGATAAGTGGAAAGTGTAAGGTGACTCTTATGTGGAAGAGGATCTCACACATGTGTGAACATCCAATGAGAGAAGAGGTCAAATGATGACTTGGAGATGGATAGTGACTTGTGCATGCAACACATGTCACATGTCTTCAAGTTTGGGCAAATGGGTAGAATTAAAAAATAGGAAAAATGTTAATGATGATTAGGATATGGATTAAGTTAATTAGTCATAGATTTATTTACTTAACTAGGATTATAATATGGATTAAGTTAATTAATCATAGATTTATTAACTTAATTAGGATTAGGATATTTGGAGGAAAGTGGACTAAAGTTAAATTAATTAAATAGTACAATATTTAATTAATTTGGATAAGACTATAGGATAATTACTTAAGTGTGATATTTAATTAATTATAAGGTGTAGTAGAATAATTAATTAAATAATATGATATTTAATTAATTATAGGAGGAGGTGAGATAATTAAATAAATTAGTTATGCGATAAAGTTAAATAATTAATTAAAGAATAATATTTAATTAATCAAATGTGTGATGTCAGAATTGGGGTGTCTACACATCATAAACAAATGAGGCTACTATCACCCTACCCTAAGAATTTAATGAGATGTTCCATCACTATAACCGTGTATTTTTCCAAAATTTTTATGAAATTTATATAAAACTCTAATTTCTTCTACTTTATTGAGACATCTAAAATAAACTCTTTCATAATTAATTTTGTAGAGAATGCCATATTGGATCATGTCATTGTTTCTTTTCATGATATTGAGATGTTCTCTCCTCTGTGTTGAAATTAAATTCTATACAGACTTGTTTTGTAATAAATATAAATAATATATCTAAACTAGTCCTCATTTGTGATGGTGTCTACTATGTATTGGTAGAAAACTAGCTATGCATCCTCTTTATCCAATGAATTAGAAATGCCAAGGCCGAGCTAAAAAGGTTCATAGGTCATATTTCTAGATCAAAATCATATAAAGTTTATATCCATTTCTATCTCCTTCCCATAACTCATTTTGCATCAACATTAACATAACAACATGATCAAGAATTATAGAAAAAAATTACTTCTCTATATTTAGTGTCAAAAATTATTAACAACCCTTACCCATGTAAGAAATTGTTTTTTTTTTTTCTATGTTGGGATACCTTTTGTATTTTTGAAAGGGGAAATCATGAATGCAATAGGAATTTCATACTTAGTTTCCTTATTTTATTTCAGCACAATAACACAAGTGTTCTAAAAAATAGAATAAATGTAGAATGTAATACCCCCATGTTGCTGATGCTCTTTACTATTCTTTGACACTCTTATGTGCTAGTTTGATACTGGTTTGTGATGTGATTAGTTCACCGACTTGGTTGTGTGTGGATTCATAGTTTAGTTGGTTGCTACACTTGACATTATTATGATGATGTATGATACTTTATGTGGTGGTTAGATTATTTGATCATACTATGGTTTCCTTTAATACTATATATGTCGATGTTGTGATTCTATGATGCTATGTTTTCTGATGTGGTTTTTAGTGAGTCTTGGTGAAAGGACAGAGT
Organism: Sequoia sempervirens; assembly: GCA_007258455.2. Classification (NCBI taxonomy): domain Eukaryota; kingdom Viridiplantae; phylum Streptophyta; class Pinopsida; order Cupressales; family Cupressaceae; genus Sequoia; species Sequoia sempervirens. Next base: position 11,345 of record VDFB02214035.1, read on the forward strand.
AGCATCACTCGCTTGCGAGTGCCCTACTACCCCGCACTCTCTTTTCACGGTGTGTCTGCAATGGAGATTTATATGTTACTTGACGTTTATTTGTATGTAGGATTTGCAAGAATAAAGTCTCGATTCCACCTACTTCGGTAGGACAGGGCGAGCATTAAAGTAACCCAACAGGTACAATGTTGAAAAAGGGAGTTGATAAGGAAGTGTCCCCATCCCAAGTCTGTCATCCTGTTGTGAGTTTTGTGGTGTCATGATTTAGGTTTTGTTCTTGTCTTTGTATTGTTAAATTGTTGATTAATTATTTTATTTATGGTTAGTGGTTATTTAATTAATCTTTATGTAATAAGATTAATTAATGTTGTTTTGTTGCTTTGATTAATTGTAAGTTAGTAAAATGTTGAATTTTTAATATATTGTAAACTAAAAGTTATTTAATTAATTAAAAGTGTATGTAATTAATTTAAGTAAATATTGATGGTGATAATTATATATTATCTTTTTCCTCATATTAAATTAGAAAATTTGTAGAGAATATCTTGTGTGGATAATATCTTGAGAAAATAATTTAATTTTAATTAAAATTGGGAGATAAGTGTGTGCTTTTAAAAGAAAGAAAAGAACTAATGAATGGAGAGGATTTTTTGAGGAAAAAGAGGATGAGCTTTATTTATTATTATTTATTATTATTGTGAGGAAATTTTTGGACACACAAGGTTTTTCTGGTTTTTGTCTGAAAAAGAAAAGAAAGGATAGGTTTTTGTTTTGTGCTTCTTGGTGAAAGTTGTTCTGTAAGAAAAGATTAAAAAAATATTGATTCAAAAGAGAGCTGAAGGAAGGAAAACTTAGAAGATACTGCAGAGGGGATTCTACTTGGAAAGAGGAAGAAAGCTATTGTGTTTGGATTCTACATCGAACGAAGGACTCCAGGTTCCCTAAAACTTATTGTTTTCTTCTTTTTGATTTTGTAAACAGAATCTTGTCTGACATGTTTGGAAATTAATTTATCTATGTTTTGAAAGAGGTTTTCAGTGATTGAAAATTGGTGTTGTTAAACCTTTGAACTTTTCTGTTGAAAGCTATAGTTAAACCTTTCGAATTTCTTCAATAAAAATTTAGTTGTGAAATTATTGTTTTGAAAAGAAAATCAATTATTGTGGAAACTAAAATTGTATGCCCTATTTATTTTGGGTTCTGGAGAAAAATTGATTTGTTGTTCATATTATTGATTTTTGTATTTTTATTCTGGGCATATATATATACATATAGATATGCATATTAAATATTTTGTCTCCTTGTAAAAGATATATATTTACATACATTTTTAGAGTTTGTGCCTGCAAATTTAAAAAATATATATATAAAAACGATTGAAAACGAAATTGTTTTTTTCAAATTAAAAAAAGTAAAAAAATTAATGTGTTTTGGGGGAGAGTGGATGACTTCCGCCATACCACCCCCGACCCCATAGTGGGCTAGGTGTAGCCACCATCGGCTGCACACAACAACTGAGGCTGCTGTACGCAGTCACGTGGGGGCTGCGGCCTCCCCAAAGTGGGGACCACAGTACCATGCAGACTGTGAATTATATAAGGGTTTCATGAATTTCGTTGGGCTTTCAACTTGTTAAAATTAATATCATTCGATTATATTTTAAATTCGGATTTTTGTCAATTTCAATTTATTATATATATGCATATATTATATATTATATATGTTATATTATATATATATATATATTTTAATATATATATATATATATGTATAAATATATATGTATATATATGTATAACATATATGTGCATATATATATATTTTCTCGTGTGAATCTCATCAAAATATAAAGGTAATTTCATACTATGTTTTATAAATGGTTCTTTAATATATATGTCTTATTCTTTTATATAGATATATATATATATTATTATGCTGCATATACGCGATAAAAGTGTATTATTAATGCATATAGATATATATACATATATATGTATATACGCATAAAAGTGTATATACGTATATATATATATGATTTTATATACTATGATTATGAATTTAATATGATAATTTTAAGAAAAGTGCAATGCTAGAGTGTAGTTGAGAAAATTAGAGATAAACTATGTGCTTTAAAATTAAATTGAATTTTTTCGAGCAATTGATTTATTGGAAAAATTTACTATGTCTTGAAATGTTTTTTTTTTATGGCATTGTGTATATATTGGTTACTCTCGAGATTATTCATTTTATTAAATTTTATTTTCTTTTGTTTGGGTTTATGTCTTGCGGGAAAACCCTAGAGTTAGCTTATCCTGTTATAGGAACTTAAGTTGTTGTTTAGAACTTCTAGAGGTGGGGACATTGATGTCATTATTGATTTTGCAATTTGATACTTGGCCTATGCTTTGACTGTGGTTGTGATTTTAGTTTGCACTGGGATTGTACCGTTTTGTGAATGTAATTCAGATGATTTTGGTGAGATGGTTATGCCTTGCAGATGTTCCATTTGTTGGTTTTGTGATCTGGTTGGTACAATCCTTTTATGTTGGATGTTTGTGTTTGAGTGTCTAGAGAGGGTGGCTCTAAGTGGGGGCCGGTGCACAAAGGGGTTGTCAGGGTAACCCCCGTAGAGTTGGAGTAATCAGTGATAACCTAAGTAATTAATTATGGTTGGGTGGTTAAAAATTAATAAGATAATTATGATGCCTCGTCCGCCTGTTAGTGCTATCACAGACTAAAGGGGACCGAGAAGGTCGTGGTTGGAAAGATCATTGCCTTGTCTTCACGAGAGGTTAATGATTCCACATGAGTAACCCTATGGAGCGGCGCTTTGAGATAGGATGTCAGGAGAACCATAGATGGAGATGACACCTTGAACTAGGTTGTCTAGACAATCCATGTATAGATGGAGGTGACACCTTGTGATAGGTTGTCTGGACAACCTATGTTAAGCCATGCGATGACACTCTCCTCTAGCATTCCATTTGAGTTGTTTTATTGAAGTACTCTAGAAGTGGTCTATTGTTATAACTTTTGGTGATTTATCGTTGTTTATTTTTCTGTGTGGTCTTTTGATATTATTTTATCTTATCTGGAGTTAGTCTTGTGTTACTGTTAGATGTGCTTGGTCGGGGATCCTTCCTTGTTTACTCCCAACATGGGGGTGGTTGGGTGGAACGTGCTACGCACCCCATTGGGTCCCCTTTGGATGCAATTGTACCTTTTAGTGGAGAGCTTTTCAGATGCTATTGATCCAGGATTCATATGTTACCAGATGTGTATTTGTACTACTGATGTATCTTATTTATTGATGTATCACTCCCACGTGTGTTGGGAAGACTTTGATGTAATTTTATATATGTGTTCATTATAATGTACTATTAGACTAATGTAATGTATATTCATACCATATAGTCATTCATGAACTAGCATTTGTTATTACTGTTAATGTTATGTTGTATCTGTGGAAATATATATACTTAATATCTTCATGATTAATTTGGTTATCGTTAATGGATGTTTTTAATCATGATATGTGGATGAATGGATTTACGTAATTGAATATTTAATGTTTAATCTATTATCTTTGTTATGGGTAGTTTAGTAATGTCACCTTGTGTACCCCAAGGGATTTAGTTGTGCAATTTAGAACATTGTTATGTTGGAATACTTAAGTACATTCCTTATGTTCTTTAAAAAAAAAAATTGTTGCATTTTTATTTGTTCCTTTGGGGTTTGCGCGATGGGGCATTACAACTTGGTATTAGAGCCAAGATTGCTAACACTAGGTCCTCTGGGTAGTTTGTGTCTATTAGGCAACCTTTGCATTAACTCTTGATCTTACATAACTCTAATTGTTGTGCAAGATCATGCCTCAAGGTATAGGTTGTGGTCGAAGAAGAGGCCGAGGTGGTGGCCGTAGAGCCAATTGCCAAAGTCCATCACCACTGAGTTCCCATGGTTCAGAGCACAAGGAACGATTGAGTCCTCAACACAATCCGTCAGGAGGTGGTCAGAACCCGGGACAACTTGGTTTAGATGGATAGTTACAGCAACTTCTGGGGGAGATTCTTGATTGGTTGGGACCCAGGCCAGAGGAGGAGTAGTGGGTCGAGAGAGAAAGGGAAAGGTCACCAAGGTGAAGGGAAGTAATGACAGATCAGGATGCATTGATAGCTGGTCATATGAGAGATTTGTTGAGAGCACACCTGCGTACATTCGATGGTTCTGGAGGAGACATGGAAGTGGAAACATGGTTAATTGATTTGGATCGATGCTTCGTGATGCACCCCTATGGTAGCAATACCAAAGCTCGGTGCACGATCATGCATCTAAGAGGCTTTGTGTCCACTTGGTGGTGGCTGGAAGAGCAAAAGTTACATCTAGATATCAACATGGTCACATGGGAGTTATTTCTAGATAGGTTCAAGGCTTGCTTCCTTTCTAATCATTGGAGGCAATGTAGGGCATATGAGTTTCATGACCTTAGACAGATGTCGATGTCCATTGAACAATATGAGTAGTGATTCTATGAATTAAAGTAATATGCAGGAATCAGTCATGATGAGGGAATTTTGGTTCAACATTTCGTTTGGGCCTTAAACGCCCGAATCAGTGGTGGAGTTAGAGTCTTCAAGCCAAAGACAATGGAGGTAGTGGTTGAGAAGGCTCAACTAGTAGAAGAAAATTTGGCAATGGCATTCGGAGGACACATAGGAGTTCAGATTGGCAGTGCACTGACATCAGGTGTTGTTTCTCATGGAGGTCCGACCTTGGTTGCAGGGTCCTCTAAAGGCCATCAAGCACCCACTAAGGGTGAGCAACAACAACACTCCTAGTCAAGACTTGAAAAATCTCAATCTCAGCAGGGAGATAGATCTCTAAACAGGAAGAACCGAAGTTGGCAGCATAATAGACTAGATTGTTTTGTGCAGCTGGCACAATCCACACAATCTGCACCTTCATGAGGCAGCTTTCAACAATCGAGTGCACCGTCTGGTGTTAGAGGTTTTGGGTGAGGCACATGCTATTTCTCATGTGGGCAGTAGGGACATATTTCTAGACAATGTCCACAAGGGAACACTACGGGTTATAGTCAGATACTAGCCGCTTCTGAGTTGACGGTAGGTGATGTGGGTAGGTCACATCGAGCGTTTTCTATGGTTGATGACTGCCAGGTTGGGTAGCAGGGTGCAGTTGTAGAGGCTACCGGTAGAGGCCGTGGTCATGATACAACATAAGAGAATCGCCCTAAGGGGCATAAATATTGATCAGGTACAGGTTCAGTGGGACCCGAATGACGAGACTTCGGCGATGTGGGAGGATGCATCCCATATTGAGAGGCTTACCCATATTTATTTACTGGCTTCCAGGAGTAAGCCATGTTCTAGGGGGGAGGATGTAATACTCCCATGTTGCTAATGCTCTTTGCTATTCTTTGATACTCTTATGTGTTAGTTTGATACTGGTTTGTTATGGTGATTAGTTCACCGACTTGGTTGTGTGTGGATTCATAGTTTAGTTGGTTGCTACACTTGACATTATTATGATGATGTATGATACTTTATGTGGTGGTTAGATTATTTGATCATGCTATGGTTTCCTTTAATACTATATATGTCGATGTTGTGATTCTATGATGCTATGTTTTCTGATGTGGTTGTTATTGAGTCTTAGTGAAAGGATGGAGTAGCATCACTCGCTTGTGAGTGCCCTGCTACCCTGCACTCTTCTTTCACAGTGTGTCTGCAATGGAGATTTACATGTTACTTGACATTTATTTGTATGTAGGATTTGCAAGAATAAAGTCTTGATTCCACCTGCTTCGGCAGGACAAGGCGAGCATTAAATTAACCCAACAGGTACAATGTTGAAAAAGGGAGTCGATAAGGAAGTGTCCCCATCCCAAGTCCGTCATCCCGTTGTGAGTTTTGTGGTGTCATGATTTATGTTTTGTCCTTGTCTTTGTATTGTTAAATTGTTGATTAATTATTTTATTTATGGTTAGTGGTTATTTAATTAATCTTTATGTAATAATATTAATTAATGTTGTTTTGTTGCTTTGATTAATTGTAAGTTAGTAAAATGTTAAATTTTAAATATATTGTAAACTAAAAGTTATTTAATTAATTAAAAGTGTATGTAATTAATTTACATAAATATTGATGGTGATAATTATATATTATCTTTTTCCTGATATTAAATTAGAAAATCTGTAGAGAATATCTTGTGTGGATAATATCTTGAGAAAATAATTTAATTTTAATTAAAATTGTGAGATAAGTGTGTGCTTTTAAAAGCAAGAAAAGAACTAATGAATGGGGAGGATTTTTGAGGAAAAAGAGGATGAGCTTTATTTATTATTATTTATTTTTATTGTGAGGGAGTTTTTGGACACACAAGGTTTTTCTGGTTTTTGTCTGAAAAAGAAAAGAAAGGATAGGTTTTTGTTTTGTGCTTCTTGGTGAAAGTTGTTATGTAAGA
>VDFB02214037.1:0-12849 GCA_007258455.2 Sequoia sempervirens
AATACCATTACTACTCACTAGAGTCTCCTTCCTATAAAGAGAAGTAGTTTGTTAGATATGAAAAACATACTTTCCCACATCATAGAGCTTTACTCATAGTTTCCTTCATCATTTAACAATATTATAAGGTTTTAATAATATGCTCATTCCAATATATGATTTTCATACTAGTAATAATACCTTCTAAAATACAAGCAAGATCAAAATAGACATCATATTTAATATTATGATGTTGATTTATAATATTGAGCTCTAATGATTCTCCAATATCTCAATAATTACCTAAAGAGGAAAAATGTGCATACACTAGAAATCCATTCAACAATTGAATTGTTACAATAGAAATATTCTATACATTTTTTAATTAAAAAGGTATTTGAGCATAGTGATGAGCTGATAAGTAGTGAGAACTTATGAATGCAAAACAATGAGAATTTGAAATTTTGGAAACATATGATCTTGTTGAATAAAGAAGAGAAATATTTCTCACTTTTTCATGAACAAAAACTATTTAAATTTTCATAACTTTCCTTTCTTCATAGAAGTATAAGAGATTTCTATTGCAAGTATGTCCTTCCCAAAATCATTTGCAATCAACTAGAAAATTGGAAATACTAAATTACATAGATCCTTGATTTGGCACAAACAATTAACCTTTACAAGATAATGTGCTAAGTTAGAGCACTCACAATAGAATATTTAGTAAGGCTAACACACCAAAAAATCATCCCAAGTAGAATCAAATTCCTGTACACAAATTTATATATTAATAAAATTTAAAAGATTTCATTTTTCAATTTAAAAGTAGTAAAAAAACTAGTAATTGATAGACAGAATAGCTAACCAAATTTTTTCTAAGAAAATAAAGTACTAATTTCCTTTTGAATTTTAACATTTTAATATTTTTAATTATGATTAATACTTTAAAGAAGAAAAACTCTATACTTTACCTCTAACATTTCAATGAATTGTAGAGTTGTCTCATCATAGTGTTAGATTGTTCATCCATGGAAACAAAAAACTTTATCATTGTATCAACTTTATTGAAGTATTTCCTTCAACTCATTTTTATCACAATCAATGATATTATCCCTCCAAAAGCTGATCCATATGACAAACCTAGTGATATCTCATACCATGTATATTTAGTGCTTTTCTTTTCATTATTAATTAAAACTAGAGGAGCAAGAAAAAATTTTGACGAAGAAGAATTTTTGGGTAGGGGACACCTCGAAAGATTAGAATTCCTTGAATAAGAGGATTCTCTAGATGTGCTAGTCATATAGTTAGTCCTTTGTGGGATGGGTATGTGCAGGATCATGGTGCTCTCAAAAGGGCAATATTTGTAGGGTATGTATCGACACTTTTTTCACCCAAAAATTAATGAAATGAAAAGGGTTTTAGAGGAGATTCCAAGTTTCCAAAAAATATAAATTATGATTTAATTTGAATTTTAATAAATAAATTATTATTCATTTCTATTAGAATTACTTTACTCAAAGTCCCCGACCTAGGTTGATTGAAAACATCTATAACTTTCAAACGGGTATCATATTTTTTGAATCCAAAACATGTGTCACATCTCTATGCTTCACATAATATAAGATTAAAAAAGAAAAATTAAATTTCAAGTGAAGTTTTGACCTCAAGTTAAGGTGGTTAGATAGGACAAGTTTTATTTTCTAAAAAGTTGTAATAAAAATTCATAATTAATTATTTACTTGAAAAAAAATTAAGCAAAAAATATGCATAACATCCGTACACATGAGTCTCTTACTTATATATAAAAATCTACAAAAAAAAAAAATATTATCATTTTATTTTGCTAGGGGTGGTCATCGCATTGGGACACCTACTTTTATTTTTCCCTAAAATTTAAGTACTATTGCATTGAAATTTCAAATTTTCATCAAATAGATTTTATTTATTTTTAAATAAACCTAGCATTTTAGAAACTACATTCAATTTTCTACAAATTATATTCTTACATATTTTTGAAATAATATAGATAACTTATTCAAATATTTACGCCAAGTTGCCTAACACTGATTTTTCTGAATTTTTTGCCACTTAAGGGCCTCCTGCTTTTTGCATGATGATCCCGCACATATTCTGATACTTCCCAAAAGATTGTTCCTTGATAAATTTAATGAACCTAAGTAACTTAAAAATTCAAGCTCTGGAGGAACTTGCCCAAAAAATGATTTTTTGAAAGGTCTAATTGTTGTGTATTTTACAATTCATTGACATTTAAAAAAAAATGCTTGACTTGGATAGTTTTATGACTATCTTTAAATTCTTAAAAGAAGGTGTTGATTTTATCGTCTTTAGATAAGTCTTGGTGAAGGGAATCTTTTTAATTAAAACTTCTCTTAAGTCCCATATTTTCTTGCATCCAAAAAAGACAAATGGAAAGCTTCAAATGCATGCATGAAAGGAGGGAAAGTTTTGGTGAAGACTAAGTTTAAGGAAGAGATCAAGCAACTAGGGTTTCCAGCTGCTTGAGAGTTATCTACGCAATATTTCAAGGGATATGCATGGAAACCAAAGATATTTCAACCATATTTTATGAAGAGTGGCATTGATTTTTGGGAAATGACTTCAGGTATGTAGTGTATCCTAGATATTTTTCTCTTATTCTAAGCTTTAAACACATGTTTAATGGCAGCTAGGTGTGGAAATTCACCAATGATAGTCATGAAAAGAATTTAAAGGTTTGATCAAGTTGTAGGAATCATTGTTTTGTTGAGTCTTATCATCCATGCATTATTTTCTTCTTGTTTCTCAAGCAAGATGTTGTGCTATTTTATTGTTTAAGAAAGATTAAAGGTTTTCATTTTATGAGTGATGACTTCAAGTTTTGGCTAATGTATACCTTGGGCTATGGTTTTCACATGAATATTGTAAGTGTTAATCTCCTAGAACCAAAGATTAGTTCAAAGGGGCAACATGATAGAGCATGGATAATAGGTGCATCATTGCAAGCATAATTCCAATGTGATAGTCACAAGTCACCATGAAGTTTTAGATAGTGGTCTTAAATGCAAAGGGTAACGGCTAAGCATATAACTAGGTAATGGGTAGAAGATAGTACTTTACAAAGATCATAAAAATGAGTATAGTGAGAAAAAGGTTCATGAGAATTCATGAAGAGATCATAGTGCTCATGTAAGGACCATGAGTAGTTATTCACATGAAGAGATAAATACAAAGATAAAGAAGATAGACAAGCCTTCAAGGAAATGTAAAAAGGATAGTCTTATTAATGAAGGATAGTCCTAAGATATTGCAAAGTTTCCAAGGGATGGTCACTTCAAAATATTTGAAGTTTGATATGACATGTTGGTATGAAGGACTGAGCTAGAGATAAATGGTCCAAGGTTGGTATGAAGGAAGAACAAGAAATTTCTAGAAGACAAACCATAAGAAATAAAGAGATTCTATAATAGTCAAAGTTGTAAGGGGCAGATTCATGAATGAATGACAAAGATGGAAGAATGTGAATATCAGCCTATAAGTAAACACATATCTAAATATAGTCATGATGACTATGATGATAGTGAGCAAAGATAAAATATCCCTGCCAAGATTAAAGATTAGAGGTTTGTAAGTTAAAAAGAAGCTTCTAAAGACCAATGGTGGGGCATCATACAATGATAGAGATTAGTTTTGATAAATTTGATGATTCAAAATCCAACTACCTTCTTGATAAATCAAAAACACCAAGGTTATCACAAACAATGCTATTTATTTACATAGGAACCACTACCAACTTCATCGTTGTAGTGGCACATACAAATATAACATTATTTCTAACTACTTGTGGTACCTTGTTCCATTTTCTAGAATATTATCCTTCTCTCTATTTTTTTAAATGATCTCTAGTTTTTCATTAGCACCCCTACATCACTTTTCATTATTCCAACAAGTACTATCTTATATTTGTAATTATGGGTTCTTCATCAAATGACTTACAATTGCTATCATATCACCAACACAGTTGATCCAACATGTATGTTGCATTGCATAATTTTCCACACCATTATCACATATATATCACCATTTATATTGAATTGTAACATAAATATGTAGTACATATTATCACTTTGAATTATGTAGACAAAATCTTCTTACATAAATTTTTTATATGTGAATATCAACCATTCTAACACATGAGTACACTAAGATAGACTATAACTAAAAGGAAAGTCAATGCAAGGTAATAAATTAACATGCATAGATTATCCAAACATCTTGCAAGATAACAAAAACTATTTAATTGCTTAATATACCTTGAGTGTTTTCTTCCTATATTTTCTCAAAATTATAGACGTAATTTTTTTATAGTAATAAAATTAAAAAATTCTTGTACTTTCTTTGTCCTTGCCTTGGGTACTTACATGATATTCCCTAGTTTCCTTCGATTCTTGTCAAGTGTGCTGTAAAATTATGCTCCTTGATGTCAACACAATAGGGTTGTATAGTGAATAGTGAAAATAAAATGACCTTTTGCACCTTTTTTCAATTTTCTATTACACCCCCTCTAGTTTTACCTTTTTCTTTTTTTCTTTACTCTTTCCATTTTCTTACCTACATTGAATAATGTGATAGTTATTATTCTCCACCTCTAGATAAAGAACATCCTTTCTTTAATTTAAAAATATATTTTAAAAGGCCAATTAGCATCAAATAAATACAACTCTTTTATGAATCTTCTCTTTTCTAAATATATCGATTCTTTAATGATAAATATTTTACAATATATAATGATTATTTTAGGGTTAAATCTCTTCTTACCCTATTTAGTGTACTTTAGGGTTGCTTTCTTTCTCACCAAAAAATTACTTTATATACCTCAAGAACCTTAGTTTTCCTCCAATGCTCAAAAAGAGGCGATATAGAAATACAATGAATTTTTAATGGAAAGAAGAATTTATGATGATAAAGTAATACCCATAGAGTCAAAGGGAATACACATGAATCATTTTCAAAAACCTAAATCACACATAGAAGCAATAGCCACACACCACCATTACCTTGATTAGTTCATCTATATTTTTACAAAGCACACACACACAAAATTTTTGGCACTAACGTTTGAAATAGTTATATTTTTTTCTCAATACTTGTTGTGATTAGGCACTTCTTAGACCTTGGATGTTCTCATGTTCAAATTAATTATTACATAGTTTCTATTTTTAATCAATACTTGTTGTGATTAGGCACTTCTTAGACCTTGGATGTTCTCATGTTCAAATTAATTATTTTATTATATTTATTTATTATGTATACCTCATTTGGGAAATGTAGCATCCCAATTATGATGACCATTATCCCATGTCTATGTCTTTGTATAATGTGTACAAGAAGTTGTAAGAGCATCTACTATCATTAAAATGCTGTAAAATATCATATTTACATATGATAGATTTTATGATGCATGTAAGAACATGATTAGAAAGGTTACAAAGTTGAATAAGAATACTGACCTTCATTATGATATGTAAGAAGCATTTGACATTGTAAGTGGTGTAGGCAAGTATCTTTGATGATGTGCTAGAAGTAGGTTATCCTTTTTGAACTTGGGAGTTGTTATTTCATCCTTTAGTGGGTGTGGGATATTTTTGTCCTCCAATGAAGTTAGACACTCAAGTTCATGAAAAAGGTCATGTGGTACTTTTCCTTGTTGATCACTTAGCTCATGATTTTAGCTAGTAGTTCTTTAAAACCCTTTATGATTTCTTGCATACCTTTTCCTATATAATGGAGCTAGAGGATAGTGGTTTTATATAAGAGTTATAGAGCTTTCTTTGTAGGATTACGTTGTCAGAATTCCTCAAGAGGAGAAAGATGTAACATGTTTTTTGTTGTTAATTAATATATTGGTTTGGTGCTTTGGAGTGTAGATTTTTTTTTTCTTGAAAGGGTTTCCCAATGTATATTGGTGGCTCTTCTCTTTTCCCTAATTTTCTTCTTTCTTGTTCTTAGAAGTGTTAATTTTTACATATCATTATGCTATTAAAATTTACTTAAATCTAATAATTGCATTTCTTTTTTTTAAGGATTAATCTGGGAAATAAATGGGTCTCAAATCTGTTTCATGTGTATAGTTGTGTACTTGTATCAACATTTTGTTGAGAGTCTTATGGTACTAGAAGTGTATATTGGGAATTTTTTCCTCACAGTAATTTTGTTAAATTAGTCTAGGGATTTGACTAAGGTAGATCCATCAATGTGTCATAAGAACCCATTGTTTAGATAGTAGGCTACATGTTTCAATCAAAGTTGTAGAGGATGTTGCCACACTAAAGAAGGATGCTAACATGCCATATGGGTAGGACCATGGCTATATAGATAGGACCACATTGAAAAAAATAGTACCATATGTTTTAATGTCCTTCAAATTACAAAAATAGAATAATTTTTTTTTTTTATATACAATGATATAAAAAATCCTTATATTTTACATGATTTTTTTTCCTGCCTTCCATACATTTATTTTAAACAACAATATTAATCTAAATGAAAATAAATATAAAAATACTACAACATTTAGATGTTTACATCTATGTTATTTTTAAAATTAATCAAGAAAGAAACAAACAAAAAAGATTTTAAGAAAAAATCATGGTTGCACGGAATCAATTTTTGTGTGAGCGTTTTGTGTAAAATGCGGAGCTAATAACTCAAACAAGAAGGAAACCTTAGGAAAAATTTTAATTGGTTAGAGGTTGTGGAAGACTCGTTCAATGCTGGAGACCACAAAATATCAAACAAAGCTAATGGTCTAACCAAGTCTTTGAAGCTTATAATGTCGTATTACAAACAATTTACTAATAATTTGAATTCTACTATTTTAAATAAGCTTGGTGAATGCAGAGATTCTGCATAGAAAATGTGGCGTAGGTGTGAGTAACTGAAGCAACTCTCTGCTTATAATTGATGGCACCCAAGAGGATTCAACACCACCCACCTTCATCATCTAACAAGAAAGCCCAAGTTACAGTGCGATATATAAAACCTTCTTTGTGGAGACAGATGAAGCCAATTTCAAAGCCGCCGCAGACAGCTTTATCGGGTAGGACCCTAAGCTCACGAATCTCAAGACTCCTCAACAAGCTCGCGTCTCCTCACTCTAACCTTTCCCTCGCAAAAGATAACGCTCTCAGTAGTTGCGTAAAGGTGGAGGTAAAGAGAGTTTATGTGTGCCGCTTCATGTAACTAAACGGCGAATCAAAATTCACGATTTAGCAATACTCAGGTCATCACTGGTGCTAACATACCCTTTGATGCTTGTATTAACTTTCAACATTTCAATGCTCTATGATGATATAAAAAGCACAAATAAGCTCTCAAAATGGCAATATTGTACAAATATTCTACATAGTTAGTATAGATTACATTCATTTTAGAGTTTGCATTTTGCATATATAGAGTTTTTCCCAAAAGCTAGCAAAGTATATTTGACATCTACAAAAATCATCACATAAATTTTTCATACATGTTTGCATCAGAAAATAAAAATGTTTACATCATAATCCTCACATCATTTTCATTTGCATTTTTCATTTTCATGATACATCATATTACATCATATATCATACATCACATCATGAAACCATCACATAAAACATCATACATATAGGAAATAAAATCAATCATCATAAAAAATCATCACTACATATCATATATCTCAAAAATCAATGTCAAACTGTACAAAGATGTCAATTGTGTATGACATAGTATCATAAAAAATGGGACCATATCAATCCATGTACAAAAGTCTCAATAGAGTATCAATAAGACAACATATAAAACACACTATGAAGTGTTATCCTTTGATGGTGTTGGTCTAGGACTTGTCCCACCTACACCTAATGTACCTGCTCCACCTGTCCCTGATGGACCTCCTCGAGGTAATGGTTGTGATACACCCCTGCTGGTAGTCCAAGATTGACTACATGTAGATCGAGACTCTATGAAACTCACTCTCTGCTCAGGTGGAACTGCATCATGATATCTGATCTGATAAAACTCTGCCTCTCAGACAACTAGATAGTCAAATCTCTCACCATACCACCTCCTACTTCTCTCTGTAGATTGTCAGCTAGAGCCATGGCCTCCTCACCCTGTTGTCTAGCTATATCTCTCTCAACTGTCACTGCTGTCAATTGTCCCTGCAGCTGTGTAGCTAAGGCCTGTGCCTATGCTAACTGATCCTATAAGCTCTACACTCTACTCTACAAGGAAGCAATCTACCTCGATGCTACTAGATTTGCTGATGACGGTGGAGCTGACACCGTTGGATGTACTAACAATGATGGTACTGAATGCCTCATCTGTGGTCTACCTCTAACACCTCTGTCACCACCTCTACCACCTTTGTAGCCACCTCTACCACCTCTGTCACCACCTCTATCACCTCCCCTGCCTCTCTCACCCTCATCCCCACCACTATCATCCCTATCACTATCCAACTCATCATCACCTTCCTCAGAGTCATCACTCTCTGAACCTGCCTCTCACTATCGCCTATGTCCTGCTATCTGTGGTCTTTGCTCTGCAATAGGAATAGGCTCATCAGGATGAAACAATCCCGGTGCAGGATGCTCTAGCACATACTGACCATACTCGGCCGTCATTCCTCCATCAAGAATATCAGGTCTGTAAACCCACATCTGAGCTCCCAAACTAATGAACTCTGCCACTGCTGCATCATATGAAATCCATGGACCCCATACTGTAACCTCCTACTGTCGACGCACATAAATAGCAAAACCCATGGGCATACCCTTAGGCCGGCCATACTATCGACAAACCCATCCAATAAGAAATCTCTTGATAATCCCAGGAGTTCGACCAATCAGATATCTAGTAGTAAAAACATAGGGCATCTCCCTCGCATCCTTTGGCCATCCCTCACAATCTACATAAGGCCGCTAGCATACTATGTCCAAATCATCTAGAAGACATTGCCAATGATCTAATTTACCCAACCTCGACTGAGTAATGATATCTACATATCTAAATCTATAAGGCCAACCAGCAGGTCATCGTCCTTGAGTCAATGGTCGCATAACAACAAAATTCTCCCATGCCCATATTTGTAACAGTGAGCAACCAACAACAAAACTATGACCTCCGCCATATACAATGTGATGTAGCTCATCATACAAATGTACAAGCATGCACGATCCACAAGCATACCATGTTCCCTGCATCACCATCCTCTCGAGTACATGACCCACCCGACTACAAAGCCCTTTGACCTATGGTCGGGGCACAACACACCTCCAATAAAGCCTGCAAGTACAGAGGGCAAGGGTGCATATGAGTTTGCAATCTCGCCCCAAGGGATGAAATATCTAGCAATATGATCTTCTCTGAATGCCCGTCTCAACGCCTCAGTACCTCCTGCCTCTCGGCCATCAAACCTCACTACCTTGCCCATCACTGGAATCCTCATAATGCGATAAACATCCTCAAGAGTCACGGTAATCTCTCCTGTCGCCAAATGAAAGGTGTTCGTATCACTGTGCCACCTCTCTGCAAGTGCTATCAATAAACCTCTATTGAGGTGCACCTCAGGCATGTCAAGCAACGAGGTCAATGCACATGCCTCGATAACATCCCTATCTACTTGTCCAAGCTACATAATCAAGCTCCATGTCCGTGGGAATGTCTCCCGTAGTTGTAAGACACTCAATCTCTCCTATTGAATAGGAAGAGTCATTAAGATCAAACAAAATCAAACATCATTCATCATGACAAATCAATCAAATCTGAAAGAAAATTAATCCAATCCTATTTTTTTTAACAACCTTAGAAGCAAACTTATCAACACCTATTTATTTTTCATCATCATGGAAATCAAATTAATCAAAATATTGTTTGTTTTTAACAACCTTAGAAGCAAGCTAATCAACAATTATTTGTTTTTCATTCACTTGAAAGCAAATTTATCAGTTATTGTTTGTTTTCCAACAACCTTGGGAACAACGTAATTTTTAAATCATCGATACAAAGTCATGAATTGTCAAATTGGTAATGGGCACTACAAAAATCCTAATAGGCGCTAAAAAACCAAGGGTGCTATAAAATTCGTTCTGGGCGCTATAAAATCTTTCATGGGCGCTACAATATGATAGGCGCTACAAAAAACAAAAAAAGCTCTACAAAATCTAAAATGGGCGCTACACTTTTATGGGCACTATAGAAAATGCAAAGAATGCTATATAACTATCAATCGGTGCTACACTTTTATGGGCGCTAAAGAAAATGCAAAGAGCGCTATATAAGTATCAATCGGCGCTACACTTTTATGGGTGCTATGAAAAGTGAAAAGAGCGCTATAGAAAATGTAAAAAGTGCTAAAACACATACTTTTTATATCAAAACATTGAAAAAGGTTCCTTAAACAAAAAGGTTTTAAACGCTAAACATTTAACAGAGTACATACTGCAGGTCCATAGTGTGCTGGCCATTGATATCGTCAGATGCGCTCGAAACGGTGCTGGTGGATAGGAAGTGCAATCTTTTTCGTGCTCTAGAGCTCAAAAATTACAATTTTTACTAGGTTAAAATTAGAAAATGACATGGGAAATGACATTTTTAACCTATTTAAAGGAAAAATTGGGTAATTTTATCAAATTTTATCACACTAGGGCCAATTTTGATCATCAATTTTTCATCTTACATCTTTCCACGTCAATTTCTTCACATCATCATTTTTGAACAATGAATCAACATCTTAAAATTCATAAAAATCAAAAAATTGAAGAATTCCAAAAAATCTAAAAATTTCAAAAATTTAACAAAAAAAAACCTTATCAATTCATCATTTGAGGGGGCATATACCTATTAGATATTCGATAATCGACACATGGGAGAAATTTTAAAATTCTTTGAAGCAATGCGTAAAACACATCACTTCAAAGAGGGGAAAAATGTATATACTTAAAAATAGTCACATCACAATAGTCTGGTAATTAATTAAATATTTTAAATATTTAATTAAATCTCTGAATTCAATTTGCGTATAAATAAATTTAAATGATTTATTTATATTGTTCATTCTTTTATTTTGATTAAATAAATAAGTTTATTTAATCACTCTTTTTTTTCCATTTCTTAATTAATTAAATAAACATTATGATTTATTTATATTAATTATCACATAATCTTGGCTTGAATACTTTATTCAAATAAAGATTAAATATTATTCTTCTAAGATTCATTCACAATTAAATATTCTATATATTTAATTGAGTCTTCTATAGTCCACTCACATCAAATATTTCAAAAATATTTTAATTTCCCATAATTCACATAAAATTAAATAAATTTATTTATTTAATTTAATTTTGGATTTATCTTCAACAACTGTGAAATAAACTGCAAAAATAGAAAATTAAATTTCTCTGTTTCTGAGCAAGCTTGTTCCCGTGGGTTGAAGACAAATCTCCATTCTTCTCTCCAACCTCCTAACATCTTCCATCTTCCTCTCAACCTCTTCATCTCTCACCATTCAAAGTTACCAGACAATCTTACAGGCATTGATCTTTGCCAGCTAGATTCTTGCCTGTGAAAATCTAAAAAAGGGATTGTCGGGTCTCTGAATCATAGCGTAGCATAGTTTAGCATCCATAAGCATTCTAGAATCATAGCATAGCATAGTTTAGCATGTTAGCATTCCATATCATGGCCTATCCATCTCATATTATAGCTTCAATAGTGTTCATAATCCACAGCCCCTATGCATAATTTACAGCCCCTGTGCATATCCGTACATCAACATTTAACTCCACTAGCATATAGGATAGAGAAGGATTCTCCCTTTGCATACGCATTCTTCAGGTTGCCATTCTGAGAAGCTTCGCTTACACAATTTGAGAGTACCAGCTTCAAGTGAATCACTGTAGATAGAGGACAATGGAACAAATCTGAAGAAGCTTAGTTTGTTTGTTTTCTTTGAATTGAATTTATCTTGCTTTCTTTAGTTTAGTGTTGCATTGGTGTGTTGTTTTTATAAAAAAAAATTGATACTAACAATTCTCACACACATAAATAACATTGATATTTGAAACCTCTTGCAATTGACACAAACCATTTCTTAGATATGGAGTTGCTATATAAACAACCCTTAAATCCATTTAGAGTAGACAATATATTAGATAATAGTATGAAGGACACAAAGTTTGGGTGTGCATAATTGTCATGCCTTGAATATGAAGCTTATAATAGGCATGTGATATACTAGTAAGCCATATTGTAATCATTTTACGATATCAAATCAAAGAGAAGTTGCTTTGTTATTTTGTGTTGATTTCATTGTATTGATTCTAAATTTCCCAATCAAACAATCCATTCTCTAGACTTTATTCATGACTACGTATCTTTCCATTCTTCCATCTGTATGGTTACCAAAAAAGCACATGATCTCTTCTTCCTCCCTTTTCATTCATTTATTTTAAATAACAATCTTAAAGAAAATAAACAAATACTACGAACTTTTAGATGTTCACATCTATGTTATTTTTACAATTAATCTAGAAAGAAACAAATAAGCTCGGTCAATGCAGAGATTCTGTATATAAATTGTGGTCCAGGTGGGAATAATTGAAGCAACTCTCTGCTTATCATTCATGGCACCCAAGAGGATTCAACACCAGCCGCCTTCATCATCTATCAAGAAAGGTGAAGTTACAGTGAGATATATAAAACCTTTCTTTGTGGAGACAGATGCAGCCAATTTCAAAGCCATGGTACAGAGCTTTACTGGCCAAACTTCAGATTCTCATGCCTCTGCACTCCTCAAAAAGCTTGTGCCTCCTAACTCTAAACCCCTTT
>VDFB02214038.1:0-14463 GCA_007258455.2 Sequoia sempervirens
TTGCTTTGTGATCTTCAATCCTTCAGCCTTCCCTGGGATTGCATCTTGTTTTCCTTTGATGTAGAATCTCTTTACCCTAGCATTCTTACAACTGCTGGGATTTCTACATTAAAGACTATGATCTCCTTTATTTTGTTGATCACAATCTTGATTGCCGGCTTATTAACTTGATTATAAGCCTTGTTGAATTGGTTTTGCATTTCCACTTTCTAGAATTCAATGGTTTCATCTACAAACAAATCCGAGGTATGACAATGGGAATCAACTGTGCTGTGGTCTATGCTTGCTTGTTCTTTTGTCATCTTGAACGACAACTCCCTTCTGTGGTTGACACTTCTCCTCTTATCTTTTTTAAGAGATTCATTGATGATGCATTTGGTATCTGGTCCAGTTATGAGGATTCTCTTCATCAATATTTTTCTTCCTATCATGCCTCTACCTCGAGATCAAGATCAACCCGTGTATCTCTTCTTCTAATGTAGTGCTTTTGGACATTACTTTCTTCAAGGGATCCAATTTCAGCTCTACTGGCATTCTTTCCACTCAATGTTTTTAGAAACAGATGAATGCATATTAGTACATCCCTTTTAGATTAGGGCACCCTTTGCATCAGAAGAGGTCTTTCATAATCAGTGAGCTTTGACACTATTTTCTTCGGGAATCAGATTCTTCAGGCTTCGTCAAGCTCAAGAGACTTTTCTTTTAGAGACTTTGTGCTCACAGCTATCCAAGAAAATTTCTGCTTCTGTGCTTCAACAAAATCTCCACGAAGGACAAGTCAACACTTCTTCATCGGGTCATTGCACCTAAGATAAGAAAGAGGACCCCCCTGCTTTTCAAACTTGATTTTAGTCATCAAACTAAGGCGATGAACTTGGGGGCTACCCTAAACCCTGAACTCTTTCAGCTCTGCCAAAAAGTTCCCACACTCAGCCATATTCCACATCCCCGGATCTATTGGCTTAATCCTAGAAGACTTGGCTCCTTCCTCATCAGAAGCAGATTTTCTAAGTAAAGTTAATTTAAGTTTTAAATAAAGTTTTTATTAACTTTTATGAACTTTAAATCTTTGGATTTTCAACAATTATTGTCTTTTGACAATTACTAGAATTAATGATTTTGAATTCAAATGTAATTAGTAATTTTTGACAAACTTTTGGAAATTACTATTTTTTGACAATTAGTGATTTTTTCAAATTACTAATTTTTGACATATTGTAATTGAAGTATGTGTTAGTGGATTTGTCTCCACACACGTTTTATACTCCTCTTTTTCATGTAATTTTCATTCTAAGCTCAACTGATGAGCCTTAAATAGGTGAAACATGTTTTGAACAAACTTGAAATAAAATTCATGTCATTTTCATAATCTGTCTATTCTATTCTTTTCTTGTTTTTCTTCCCCTGCTGCCAGTGATCCTGATAAATTTTTTAATCTCTTAAAATTTTTTAATCTTAAATTTTTTAATCTTAAAATTTTTTAATCTTAAAATTATTTAATCTTAAAATTTTTTAATCTAAAAACTTACTTCCCAATAATATTCTTGTAAAAATAATATTTATTTACAAGAGATCTCTTATATTCCAATTTCTTATTTTCCTTTTTCCAATCCACTTGATTGATTCTTTCTCCAAGAAAGTGAACTCCTCTATATATCTTCATATCTCCATGAAATGATGCACCCCTTGGAATAGATCTCCTTGACAAAGGTTATGACTTTTTGTTTATCTTAATGTTGTTTTTTTTATTTCCCAAGCGCTGCCTTCAAGAACTCCATTAATTATTAACTATTTATTTTATTGTGGAACCGTTGCATAGACTCCATCGAACCCCCTTTGAAGAGTTGCTATTTATATTTTTTTAGTTACCACTTTCTTATTTCCTTAACCAACGATTTCAAGATAGGCTGCAATTGTGGTTTATGGCGGGGATTTGACAGTCTGCCCTTCCCAATATTGCTTGTCCTCAAGCAATGGGAATAGAAAACTCTACAGCTAGTGATGATTGTCTTGGTTATGCCCGACTCTATTCTACAGTGGCATTCTTGGAGAGTGTTTGTTAGTATACTTGCCTTGACTACCGATAAAGTTAATACCATCTTCAAAAGTATGAGGACAACTTATTTTCCATTATTCTATTGGCTTATGTACTTCTATTTTCCAATAACTCAATAACAAAACCAAGAGTTGGTAACTAGCAAGGTTAGTAATTTTAAGGTTAGTAATTTAAGACAAGTTTTCTCTCATCCTCAAAGAGAAGAAACAAAGGACATCTTGCAGCCCTACAATTCTTTCTAATCAATGACGACTGTAATTCTTTATTGGGATTTCGTAGGCTTTACCCATGGTAAGTCTTGTCTGTAGATGTGTTTGAGATTCTTTCGCCCTTGAATTTGAGGCTGTTTGATGCAGGAGCATCCAAGTAATGGCATAATCCACATCAACAAAAAAATGTTTTATTTTGAGTTTTGCTTAAGTTTGGTGTTGTTCTTGGAAGGCAGTTTAACATGATGACGTTTTGTCATAGATTGACAAACGTCGTTTATCGTTTTGCGTTTGAATGTTCATCGTTTGAGCCCGAGAGGTTGACTATGCTTATTGATTGATTCCTCCTTGTGATTAAATTTGATCATGCAAATTATTATTAAATTTTTATGAGGGCTATGGAAAGAGAATTAGTGTCACTCATGAGTAGAAAATAAAAAGAACACAGTCAAAGATGAAATGGCAGATTAAGGGGGTGAATTGGAAGGTCACACAGCCTTATGGAATCCAAAATGAAAGGCAGATAAAAACAAGAAAATATATGAAAAAGAATACAAGGGATCGAGCTTTGTAAAACACTGCAGGGATTTAAATAAATGCAGATATGAAAATTAAAAACAATGTAGGGAAAATGCCTACGTGGAGAAATTGAAAGGGCACCATATTGGAAGCTGAATATAGGGACAAAAAGAAGACCAAAAGACAGGGCTGTGTGAGGGTAAAAAGACAATGCAGGTCAAGGACTAGGGAGGCGCACCTGATATTTAAAAGTGGACAAAAGGAAGTATATTGGGGTAGATTAGAGGGGGCGCACAGTTGAGGGAGGTAAGCGAGGGGCTGCATTTGAAAAATTCAGAGTATGGTGCACCACATAGGAGCCAATAAAGCGCATAAAGATGGTTTTAATCAAAGGGGAATAAAGTTTGCAGTGGAGTGTTAATGTAGGGGCACACCATAGAGGGATTGCGACCCTCGAAATGAGGACATGAACATAGAGAATAAGCAATGAAGCAAGAAAAACATGCCAAAGGATATAGGCGCAGGTAAAGAATGGTTAGAAGGGTACATGGAAGATGGAAATGGCGAGAGACTGCATAGGAAAGAGCTCAGTTGTATAAAGGGTGCACAACAGAGATTTAGAAGAGGGTCAAGGAGAATTAAGGAGTGACTTCCAAGAAGAGTTGCAGTATGACAGGAAATTGTGCTAGGAGTAAATGATAGTTTAAATGTAAGAGAATTACATGGGATTTGAATGAAGGAGATAAGAAACACAAACGATGTAATGTTTTGAGTATTGTAATGTGAATTTGGATAGTAAAATTTAAATTGTCTTCAATTGTTCAATGTGCATTAATCCGAGTTTTAGTTGAACTTGATTGACAAATGTAATTGTCAATTCAAGTGATCACTTGGTTGCAATTTTTTGGGATTTTAAAATCTGATTGTTAAATCGTAATTTGAATAAAGGAATATTTGTTGGCTGCATCTTCGGGTAGAGATTACCTATTTGAAATTGTGAAATTGTGTGAAGTTGGCTTGGACAGTGATAGAGTGTTGAATTCACCTGCGTCACTGTTGTTGATCGTAATCACTAATGAGTTAATCAAAATTGATTAGAGAGCTTAGCTATCGTCAATTAGTTGAAGTTTGGGGTGCCATTATCTCACTTGTCTTGACATCACCTAAAATACGTCAAACACTAATAAATCTAAATCCATTTTTGTATCTTAGTTATGCCTAAGTTCCCATGAAAACTCATGATGGCAATATATGGATTTCCGTTAAATGTTATCATTAACTTTGTTGAGTTGTTAGAGAATGATTGATTGTTCCTTCATTGGGAATCTTATGAGCTAATAACTTGTAATAGAAAGAACATGTAGGTCTCATAGCCCTGGTCTGAAAATCCCAGGCATATACTTTTTTTTCGCAGGCTGGTAGGATCAAAGCTTTGATGTCAATTGTAATGTCCTCTTTTGGGATATTCCAATATTTAGGCGTGCAAAGCAATAAAAATCACTAAAAACTGATATTAGCAATAACAAATGTTAACTTGATGGTTATATTCAAATTAATACATAAAATATCATAATATTGAGAACAATACACCATAGTTAGAACTTAGAACATTATAATAGTTAGATCTATAGTTCATATCATTGTTAACATTTGAATTCAAAATAACTTAACATCACTAATAATTAGTCCAAAGCATATTCCAATAGCCAATCATATTAGGAATTCTCTAGAAATATTTATAAACCAAAATCTCAAGGATGGTTGTCCTTGTATTGTGAGAGCGTGGATGGATCCTTGTCCATCAATCTCGTGGTGGCGTACTCAAGAAGACCTTCAAGCCTGTGAGCACTCATACACCTCCTGAACCCATGAGCATGGCATCTTGGGAGTGGTGTACAGGAGCACTCATCTGCCTCTTGGCCCACGAACATGGTAGGATCTCAGGCCCACACCATCCCTCAGTCCACCTTAGAGGTGCTTCATTCTCCTTGATCAAGCCCAAGAGCACTCATTCGCCTCCCAGCTCACGAGCACTGCATCTCAGAGGTGGCGTGCTTGATAAGATGCATGAAGAATGCCTCCCTAAACAAGCCTAAGAGCACTCATATGCCTCCCGACCCCACGAGAGTTGCATTTGGGGGGTGGCGTACTTGATGAAGGGAAAGCTAGTACTTCCCATCTCATGAACCCAGAAGGTTGATTGGCCTTCCTATTTGTGAACACTTTTATAAATTCAAAATAGATTGCTAAAGGAATCTTATTATATTAATTGTTAATCAAATATCATTTTAAAACTTACTTCCCAATAATATTCTTGCTAAAAATAATATTTATTTCCAATAGATCTCTTATATTCCAATTTCTTATTTTCCTTTTTCCAATCTACTTGATTGATTCCTTCTCCAAGAATGTGAACTCCTCTTTATATCTTCATATCTCCATGAAATGATGCACCTCTTGGGATCGATCTCCTTACCAAAGGTTATGAATTTTTATCTTAATCTTGTTTTGTTTATTTCCCAAGTGCTACCTTCAAGAACTCCATTAGTTATTAATTAATTATTTTATTGTGGAATTGCTGCATAGACTCCATCAAATGCCCTTTGAAGAGTTGCTATTTATGTTATTTTGGTTACCACTTTCTTATTTCTTTGACCAATGATTTCAAGACAGACTGTGATTGTGGTTTATAGTGGGGATATGGAGATTCTAGCCACTGATATAAGCAACAATAGTCCAAATATTAATTTAACTTGCATTAGAAGAAACAATATCTATGGTGTGTTTTAAAGGACAAAAGAGGAAATGGTTATGTAGTCTAGAATGCATGATCATCAACTTGAATGTATCTTGGGCACGAAGTTAGATGATATTGAACAATGGGGGATTATGTAGTATGGGATGCATGTAACTACTTTTAGGTGTTGTATAACTTTAGGAGGATATTTGTACTCATTTTATGCTATAAAACATATAACAATGAAGCTTATTCCTAATGAATATCAAGATAATTGACCTATTAAGGATACAACAAACCATTTGAGTTCACAGGCTAGGAAAGCAATTCATCTTGGTATTAATCATTTGGATGTACTTGGAAAACAATACTTTGTTAGGAAGATGCATCCTTGTAATTAATTGTTAATGAGTTTTGGATACACATACAATGAGGGTATAAAGAGAATAAGTATGTCATATCTAGGAATAACCATTTAGTTGTAAGTTAGACATGAAGTAGGGCTTAATAGAGTTAAGATGACTAACTCCAATAGTGATATTTCAACAAATATTGATGTCGTCTAGTGAGTGGAGTGAGTAGGATAATTGAATTAACCAAGGAGATTTCCTTTAGTTTAAAAGGTTATTTAAGTGAGGTGAAGCTCCTCAATATGGTCAAAAGTAGCAGTAGATCAATCTTTTCCTATGTCAATGGATATTGATTTATGTGTATAACTATAGCCTAAAATTTGATGATATTCTGATTTTGCGTATGGATGTTTGACTTTGATTCATGTGAATAGATGAAGCAAAATGGCTTGAAGTAGGTTTGATGTGATCAATGTCCAATAAATCCTTAATGGATTTCTCTATTTCTTACTTATGCCTTTTTGGATGGTGCTACGGAGTGGTAATGACAGGTTTGGCATCTTCTTCCAACTTTATGACATGCTTAAAACCTCTATCAAGTGGCCTTCTTAGAGGTACATCATTGAAAACTTTGTTATTCTTATCTAAAAGAGATTGAATATCAACATGATAAGATTTATTTCCATTTGAAGAAGTTGTGGTAGTTACTAAATAGTGAGCTACCTAAGCAACTTGATCACAATGGAAGATTCTCTCCATTCTTCAATTGTAGGTTCTTCATTTGCCATTCCACATAGCACTACCTTCTTCCCATTTGAACAAAAATTTAGTTCCATGGTCAAATAATTCGAAGTGAACTCTCCAAGGGAATGTAGCCATTGAAGTCCCAACACTATATTAGTATCATCTATGCCAACAACATAGAAGTCATCTGTCATCTTCTAGTTGCCCAAAGAGATACTCAACTAGGAAATTTTCTTTGTGCAAGGCATGGCGAATCCATCAATCATTAATCACATTAAACCCTTCCAAGTCTTCTATCTCAAGACCTCTCTTGACTACAAAACCCCTCATCAATGAAGTTGTGGGTTGCTTTGCTGTCAACTAACACTATAACACTTTGCCCATGAAGAACTCCTTGAACTTTGAAGGGGTTATATTTAGGAGTACTGAATAATGTGGCAAAGGTATCTCCTGAAACTACTTCATCCTGTCTTTTAGGTTCAATTTCATCTTTCTTTTTTTTGGCTTAGGTTCCTCGGCTCCAGAGTCTTCATTTGAAACCATATTTGAAAAACTCGCCAAGCCCAAAAAACACTATTTGGCAAAAACTCGGCAAAAAACTCGACAACATAAAAAATTACTTAAATTTCATTAAAAACGCATTTTTTTGCAAAATTCAATGATAAGATGCATCCAATGAGTCAATAAATGAGTACATAAAAGAAACATGTTGAGTCTAGTTGTATTTGATTGATTTGAAAGCAAATTGGGTACAAAATGGCATCCTCATGTGGAATGCGTTGATACTAATAGTTTGAAACAAAATGAAAATGGCAAATTGTTTTTGTAAAACTGAAAGTAAATACTACATTAATATGTTTTACAAATTTACATCTTCCTCTTCTCATGTCTAGTGAAAACTAGTGGGAGGTAGAACTAGACAATATTATAGATGAAGACTTGTAGGCAAAATTGGAAACTTGGACTTGGAGAGTACCTAGAAAATCAAATGAAATGAAAATGCCTTTTTAGCAGCCGTGGGAGACCTTTATTTGGACAGGCGAGTGTTTTTTTGCAGACTCGTGTTTTCAGTGAGTTTTTCTCCTTTATTTAGCGAGCAATTTTGGAGAGTAAATGCGGGAAAAACTCACCATTAAAAAAAACCCGGGAGTTTTTAAAAACTCGCCGATTACTCAGAGAGTTTTTCAACTATGTTTGAAACTACTTCAATGTAATGCACTTAGCCATGACCAAGATGCCTATGTTTCCTCGCAAGAGAGGAAAATATTTTTCCGTCTCAACTCATTCTTGACCTCTTCCTCTTTCTTGGAGGGAATATTCTTTGGTTAATTAAACCCTTTCTGACAAGGTTTCTTTGAAGGCATAGTCTTTGTCTAATATTTACTTCTAGGAATCAAAGTCTCTAATGCTAAAGACTTCTTGATTGCCTCTTGCAATGATGGTGGATCAAAGGATAGACCTTCTATGAACAACATAGTTAACCTCCTTTCAAAGACATTAGGAACCATTACGAACAACTTTTGAAATTCAACCACATAGTTTTCCGTAGTATTGTATTGTCTAAGCTGGGCCAATTCCTAGAAATGAATTTCAGGGCCATTTTTGTCAAACTGTTCAATTGATTTCTTGTTGAACTCATCATAGGTATTGATGAGGCTATGACCTTGGGTGACCAACCCATGGTACCACCACTCATGAGCAGTGCCTTAAAGGAGGAATGGAAAATTTGATGGTTTCCTACTCAAATATGGTTTTGACTGATAGGTAAGTTTCTAGCTTCTAAATCCATGCATGAGTTGTACACTTGTTTGACCCATCAAAAGTAGAAAGGGTCGTTGCAAATCTCTGTTGTGCTGATTTGTTTGGGGTCTTTGTCCAGGGCTAGTTCCATTCCTCTTCTTCAAATTAATGAAATTTGTAAGAGACATTTTTGCTTGAATATACGAAAAGCTCTATACTGAGTATAACAAATAGTAATATCATGTAACATCATATTTTGTACTTCCACTTCTGGTTCTTCTTCCCTACATAGGAAAGTAGATTGGAAGGGTCTAGCAGCAAAACGAATAACAGTTCTATTGTTATTAATCGCTAAAGAACTCCCTTTTCGATTTTGATTTTGAGTAGGCCTAGGAACATTTATGTTTTGCATTGTCTTTATCGATTGAGCCATCATTTTTGTATAACATCCTTTACCAATTTTCACCCGATTTTTTTTCTCTTTCCCAACAAGTATTTATGTCAAACAGTTGGTATACAGGAAGAGAACATGGTTTTTCTGCTGTAGTTTCTGTTATGCAATATTATTGAAGTATATATATAGCTAGAGATTTGTTTCACCACACATGAACATGAAATTCTTGATCTTACTTTTTTAATCATACAATCATTACACATCCAGTAGAATACTCCCTCTCCTAGGAACCAGTGGAATCCCCGTGAAGTAGAATATTCCATCTCCTACTTGATATGGCCTTGGAAACTAATATTCAAACTATTCATCGAGACATCGTATTGTATAAAATATCTGAAAAATCATAATCCTAAATAAATAAGTCTTTAAATAAACAATAACCTAAAATATTTAATTTGAAATCAATAATCTGAAAATGTTAATCCCAATCATTATTCTAAATAAACAATAATATGAAATTGTGAATCAATTTAAACAATTCTCTCAAACATTACAATTCAAAATCAAAGTTAATATTCATTGAACAGTAATCAAATATCCACCATCAAAAGGCATATAACATAGTCAAAATCAAGCCATAACATTCAAATTAGTAATCCATATAGGTATTGATTAATAATTCAAGGGTCCTCTACCCCTTCTTTATCATTTCAGAAAACAAATGGGTTGTAAATCCTTTGCTTTTATGCTAATGTGATATAAATCTCATAGCTTGTTGCTCAGTCGAGTTCTATGCTTTCAGCGCCAAAACCTAAAAATTCTGATATATATATATATATCGCTCTCATAGCCCACTATTCAGTGAAGTTCCTTGCTCTAAATAACAAAACTAGAAATTCTATTTCATAATTGACAATATGGGTAATGGTCTTACAGCTATGTTCTTGTGTCTATGCTAATTTCCTATGAAATTTGGAAAAATATGAGGAGAACGACTTTCTTGTAGAGCACAACGTGAGAAGTCCTGCCTATTTCAGTTCTATGGCTGCTACTATTGCCTGAAGTTGCAGCAATGATGTGCAGATCACTCTATTTCTCTTGAACAAACAGGTGCTTTTCACTTTGGCCATGGCAAGACTAGTTGCGTTGGGATACAGTGGTGGGGACTACTGCTCCAATTACTTAGCTGTAGGCTTTCTCATGAAATATTCTCCATTGAGAAAATATTAAAAGCCTAATGTGTAACATAGAGATTTCATTTTTTCCCGATTTCACTAGTGCAGGTGCAGGAAACTACCCATTTTTCATAGCTAAGCTGTACAAATAAATGGGAACTAATGCTTATAAAAATTTATGTGATAGCCAAATATTTTGACTCCTAAAATCCCCTAAATCCTTTCCATTAGATGTCTGAGCTCCGTGTTAGAATGCAGTTAATAGAGTTCTCTTGTGGATATTCTAAGATGCAGGGGGCATGAATTTAGTACAATAAAGTTGATTAGAGGGCCAACAATAGTTATGCAGGGAGATCCTCCTTTTTATGGAGTATTAGTAATATAGAGTTTTGTCTGAAGCAGCATAGGTTGGTTTGCCTACGCTTCAAAGATGTACCATTGCCAGGCAGACATTTGACGTGGATCATGTAAGCTTATTTTCAGATTTTCTCTATCCTACTTTAACTCTCTGTAAGCTTGTAACTAACATTCTAATCAATATCATAAAACTTGAACTTTACCCATGAGATTGTTCGATTGAACAATTAGAGACAGGAGTATTGTCCTAGGTCAAATTTGGTTGTTATCGGGCTTGACAATTAAGATTATAAAAAGTACAAGTAGATTTTTAGATTACCATTAGGAAAGGCACCAACGTGATAGATAAAATCTCTCCTATGTTGGAAAAGCATGTTAATTTCTCCCTCTTGATTGTTTCTAAATATAAAAGGCAGGTGCTAAATAAAAGCAGCACATATGTTTTTTGCTGAACAAGTGGCCACCTGTATGTAGTTAGTTTTATCAGGACTTTTATTTTTAGCTGTTAGTTGTTGACTTAGCAAATGTCTAGGAAACGAATTGAATGAAAGGAAGCCTGCTAGTGCAGCTAACCATGTATTAATACCTCTATAAAACAGAGGCATATGTATGTGTTTTAAAGTCTGTGATTAAGTTGAAAAGAGAAATGTAAAAGCACTTAAGTTTTGTTATTTTAATTCTGGAAAATTTATTTTGTGAACCATGTGTTTTCTCAGTTCATTCAGCTGTCTTATTTCTGCTCTTGTCAAATCTTCATTTGTGGTTTCACAAGCCTCTATCCTCCTATTCCTTCAGATTGGTATCAGAGCACAGGTTGCAGATTTGGCAAAGCGCAAGATTCAGTAAAAACAGAGTTACAGATCAGTCCACACTCGTCGAAGTGAGCAGCAGTCTCTCACAACCTCAAATACTTGTATTTACAGGTAAGAATATGATTTTTGGTCTATGAAAATGAAAAATTTATTCTATTCTCAAGAGGTTTGGGATTTACTAGAGAATGGGTTGTAGAACCTCAAGACCAGGCAGACCACCTAGCATTAACACAATCTGGAAAAAACCAGCTAAGAGATACTAGAGAGAAAGATACAAGAGCCCTGTTTTTTAACCCAACAAGCAATGGAAGAATCTATATTCCCTAAGGATGCAGTAGCAACTAGATCTAAAAAAGCATGGAATACTTTCGAAACCACTTATCAAGGTCCAACCAAAGTTAAAGTAGCCAAGATAGATTCTTAGAAGAACTTTTGAAAACTTGCATATGAAGGATTCCAAGTCTATAGATCGAATTTCCTAGTCTAAGTTATGAATATTGTGCATCAAACTAGAGCTTAGGAGAGGATGTAGTTGATCAAAAAGTTATTGAAAAGTTTCTCCAAGCCCACCTAGTAAGTTTTATGCTATTGTAGTTGTTGTAGAGGAGGATGTTACACAACTATTAGTAGATGAGCTGATGGGATCTCTATCATCCCGTGAATCCAGAATGAATAGAGATAATAATTAGTCTTCAGAGCATGCTTTTAAGTCATATTTTCATTCAACAGAGGTAGAGGACGGTCATAGTGTAGAGGTAGAGGCAGGAATAATAACCACAGAGGTGGAAGGAGCAACTAAATCAAGGTGGAAGAACAAGTAAGAATCCCTTTTTTGAAGCTCCAGAGGGTGCAACAGCAGCCAATATCACAACAGTCATAGAAGTATGATGAGTCTAACATTCAATATCATTATTGTAAGAAATATGGACATTATGCACCTGAATGCATAAAGAAATAGGCTGATCTTAATAGGTAAATGCTAATTTTTCATATATGTCATAAAATAAATCTGGGTCAATGTTTATTACTTATCATGTTGCTCAAGAGAGCACTAGTGATGTCTGGTTTTTAGATATTCGTTGTAGCAATCATATGACTGGAAATAGAGATTTATTTGCAAGCATTGGAAACTCAGTGTAGTTTGGAGTTAAGTTGGGCAATGATAATAACGTCTTAGTAATGGGCAAGGGTGTAAAATACCGAACCAATTTTTTCAATTCTCAAATTACAATCAGCAATGCAACACACCCGTTAGGGTTAGATAAATCAAACCAGCAGTTACAATATAACTCTTTGCCAAGAATGCGCACTCAATCTCAACAAGAGAGAGGCTGTCATATGGCAAGAGGATCGTCAGTACAATAAATCAGAACTGCAATTGAAAGTAACTCAACACCAAGTATGTGCTACCCAAACCAGAATGGAATGAGGCGACCATATGGTGGAGATTTAAAGAAATACAAATGCAACTTTGAAATAAACTCAACACCCAGAATGTGCTTTCAAACCCGGAGTGGGAATGGAGCTACCATAGGGCGGAGATGTAAGCTATTACAATGCAATTCAACTGTAGATAGGCGGCAAGCCAGCCTCTTCCACTTATGCAGTGGGCAATTACAAAACATAAAGAGCCAGAATGATGAAATGCTGACAGTACTACTGTGCAGCTTACAATATGATGGAAAATGCCTGCGAGAACACGGATTAGATCTCTTCAATTTGCTGCAATGATAAGTATGTCCTCCACAAGGTCTAATATGACTATCTAGCACTCTAACCACACTAAAATGCAATTTTTCCAAGTCTGATCCGACAGACCAGCAACATGAATTACAGAACCAGCAATGCATAAACTCAATGAAAAGCTCACAACTCACTCATTTCTCACTCAAATTACATGAAAACTGATGCAAAATACTCTTAAAATGATGGTGCCTAGTTTAGTAATGAAAGAGGACAGCTAAAAGTGGCTATTAATTAATGGCACGGATCCCAAAGCTCTCCAAAAAGGGTGCCCTACAAGGAATGACGAATTTGCTTTATAAAATCATAAACTTCGTATTAAAATCTGCAAATATTCATGAAGGGTCTCTTCCAGCAAAGAAAACCAATGAGACAATACCCAGAACAACTCTTTTTGTATTTTTTGATTTATGAGTGAAACTATAGATTCAGCCCTGTTATCAGCAACTCCAAAAAATGACATAAAATGCAATAAACTGAACTACATAAGTAAACCCAAACCACAAATGCAAACCTCACTACAAAATGTCACTCAACAAGCAAACCTCTCTACTAGGTGCTATCTCTCAAGCACGAAGTCGAGCCCAAGCTAAGAGGCATTCATTCCTCGAAGCAATCCAGCAACCATTTCGGCAGCATAACAATACTCAAGATATCAGATACCCAAATGAAGACCCAAGCTCTCCTTTTATAACTTTGTGAAAACTCTCCAGAAGCTTCTAGAAACCCTAACTTTCAAATTTGAACTATCTTCTTTTCCCTCCAATTTGGGCGCCCCCTTCCTCAAGGTTTAATTTAACTTTATTTTAAAATCTTTTCCTTCATAAAAAGGCGTCCTTTTCTCCAAGTAATATTTTTTGACTTTAGAAATATAAAATATTTCCTTCATGAGACAATACCCCTCAAGGTCCCCTTCTTTAAAACAACTTAAAGTCATAATACTAGAACAAGGGGTTATTTTATAAAATAAAACATTATTGTCTTTAAAATACTTATTCCTCCAAAATGAACCCCTTACGCCAAAATTCAGAATTACCCAATGAACTGCCAGAAGAGGAAAGTTGACTGAGCTGGTGCTGACAGGACCACTGCCAAAAATAGAATTTACTAAAAATAGTAAATTCGGAAAGTTGCTCGGAATGCACTGCATGCACCACCATTGCGAAGCTCTCTGAAAACCCAGAAGGAATCCAGAATCCGAACACCCAAACTCCAACAAACAAAACCCTGAATCTTCAAGAGAACTCACCAAGCAGCCGGAAACCCTAATTCTGTCTCTGATTAGCCAACAGCACACTAGGAAAAGGCCATCAATCACTGAAAGGAGCAATGCTAAAAAGGGGGACATTACAAGGGTGTCAATATTTTTACCATTTTTGAGCAGTAGGGAGGTCTGGTTTTTAGACATTGGTTGTAGCAATCATATGACTGGAAACAGAGATTTATTTGTGTAGTTTGGAGTTGGCCAATGATAATAAAGTCTTAGTAATGGGCAAGTACGTCATTAATATTTTTACCATTTTTGAGCATTAGTGAGGTCTGGTTTTTAGACATTGGTTATAGCAATCATATGACTGGAAATAGAGATTTATTTGTGTAGTTTGGAGTAAAGTTGGGCTTAGTAATG